>SBJP01000273.1:0-19189 GCA_014805705.1 Cucumispora dikerogammari | reverse complement strand
TCTATTATTTTTTATTATCTAACTAAAAAAAACATATAATATATCTGAAATTAAAACTAAAAGAGACGATGAATAAAAAACAACTCGAATGGTCTGCGGTCAATTTTTATTTTAAAAAAATAAGATTATTAGATAAAAAACTATTTATTTTTTATTTGTTTACACTACCAATGAACACAAAAATCAATTAAAGAATGTTTTTAAATATTATGCGTGTGATGTCTTTCACAGCATTGAGATTTTACTTCTTTTTCCAAAACCAAAATACCTTTCACGTTTTCATTAAATCTAAATGGCATAGTCTCCACAATCATTCTCATATATTCCCCATTTATAGTTAGGTTTATTATTTCATAATGAAATATAAACTTAAACATTGTTGTTCTTATTGTATCTCCTTTTATACCTAGTTCCTTTCGAAAATGTGACATTGCCTTTGTTTTATTCCCTTCATATATACACCCTTGGCAATAGCGATAAGGATAATGCTTCTTATAATTTTCCCTGCAATGCCGCCAACTTTCCGTATATTTTATAGTTTCATATACAAAGAAGTTTTTTTCGTGTTTTGGTTCGTCAATATATAAGAATTCGTATTTGGGTTCCCGAAAATCAAATTTAATTTCATAACCATCCACAAAGTTGTTCACTCCTATATTTTCGGTACACTTAACAAGTTGTCCAGAGATGAGCTTTATATGTGTGTACTTTTTTTTCTTTATTTTTAAATCAACATATAAAATGCATTCTGTTTCTTCATGATAGAAATTCAACTTATATGTGCAAAAATTGCTTTTAAAAGGAAGATCAGCCAAGTCGCCATTTTTATCTTCATAGTTTTTTACCTTTGCGTCTAGCCTTTCCTCTTTATTAGCTTTTTTATCGCATGTTATAATTGAAAGATTGATAACTAAACCGAACATGGGTCTTATTATCAAGATTTTTATTTAAAAACAAAAAGAATAAATTTCAAAATGTTTCATATTTTCTAGAAACAAATTATTTAGTGGAAAACTGTTGTTTCAAAAGTCTACTGTTTTTTTACTTGAACTTACATCGACTTTTATAAAATCTAGTGAAAAATAACAGACGATATTTCTGTTTGTTTTTATAACATATTTTGAAACATTAAATAGAAGTATTATTGTGTCGTTTATATTAAAATTCAGAAAAAAATAGTTTTCTAATAATTTATGTTTTATGAAGCGATGAGTTTATCTAAAAAAACTCTGTTTTTATTAAATGAAAAAATTTATCCAAAAAAGATATCTGTACTAAAAAGTTTGGGTGAAGCTTTAGCTCTGAAAGTTTTTCAAGAAAATTGATGTTTTTTGATTTGGCACTTGCGTATCAAAGACTAGTTAAAATATAAATATAAGTGTCTCTGTTTTTATATATATACGAAAGAGAATTCGGAATTACAAGCAATCTTTTTCATATATAATTGTAAATTTTATATTTTAATTTATAGTCTTCTTAATTTCTATTGAACACTTTTTGTGATAAATGTATTTATTTATATATTTATTAATACGGTTGATTTTAATATCAAGTTTATTATACACTTATAGTGTTAATATAGAATATAAGAAAAAATATCGTCTAATATAAAAACTAAAATATTAGAGATATAAAGAAAATAAAGAATGATATCCATTACCGCATTAAATGACTTTTATAAATTGTACAATAATAATATTATTTCATGAAAAAAGATTCTTCTTGATCATATTTTAATTAACAAAACACAACGTTGTCTTATAAAACGGTTGTCTAATATTAATTCATTTTAATTCTCTGATATTACTCTTAGTTAACTTGAAGCTGTCTTTAATAATTAAATATGAAACTCCATTATAAATTTTAAATAAATAATTGTCTAGTTTAGAATCTTCGTTTTCTTCTTTATTCGTCTTTCCTTTTATTATATTAGATATCTTTTATTTTACTAATTTCTCAAGTTAAACTGTCTGGGTCGTCGCCATTGCTTTTAGTGTTTACTGTTCACCCTTGAAGACATCATATTTTGCTTTTAATGCTCCTTCGAAATTATATTTTATAGTTGTGTGATAAGTTTTTTGTATTGTCTCACTATAACTCTTTTCCAGCTAATTTAATATCTCAGAAGGCTTCGGGGCAACTCTCCCACAAACTGTTTTGTTAAACTTGCCAATAGTTTTACTATACAGGCAATTCGCATAGAATATATATAGTTAATTCTATAAGATAAATAAAAAAACAAAGCTTAGAACGAACTCTACTTTGTTCTCTTGAAAATGATTGTATGTGTTACAACCAAATTCAATCAAAGAAAAAAATTATTTAATTAGGGACAACGAAATGAATACGTTTTAATCAATTACAAATAATCTAATCATAGTGAAAATAAACATTGACCACAATCGGGTTTATATTATAAACACAAAAAGTCTTTAAACGTAGGTTTTGGAAATAAAAACATACGTTGTTTGTGTCTACTATAATCTTTAATAGCCAAACAGCTATTAGAAAGCAATCAAGAAAAAAATATTAAATAAAAGACCAAGATACTATAAAGTGACTATCATCTTGCTTCAGCAAGGAGCGTAATCACACGTATTGATGTCGTTTGTGAACGTAAAGTGAAAAAGATAGCTAGAAAGAGTTCAATAAAAACAATCGGTTTAAAAAAATAAGCAATGAATAATAGACGGGGCTTTACGGCTTGATTTTGACATCGACATAAAAGAAAAGTATCCTCGTTAAAAGTTGTTTTTAGTTAGTTTTTACTAAAAAACATATACTTGATTAACTTTAAGTTGAGAGAAAAAGCATATAAGCTTCGTATGTTTAATTTTTGTTTGTTATGTTTAACTAATTGTCGTGAGCGAGTTGTTTTCTTGTTAAGAACTTGCGCGGCAACCAGCCAGCGCCTTTTTTATGGGAGTGCCAGTTTTTATTATATACTGGCTCTTCACAACTGGATTTTTTATCTAACTTCATATGTCTGTCTTTTATCGAGCAAGCTCTAACAACAGCCATTCCGCTTTTAATCTACAAATTGATCCACGGCGAGTTTCAGTTTCAAATTTGATATTCTCTATTAATTTTGATCAAAAAAACTTCGCAAATCCTTTATTCACGATCTTCTTACCCCAATCATTGATTAAGTTTTCTTGTGTATACCTACTTGTATATGACCTTCTTACTTGGATAATCACAGTTTTCGCTTTAATATGTCCTAAAAACCCCAACGTAAATATATCAGCAGATACTTTGATGCAAATAGAATATATTTTTCAACATTTATGTGAATTTGGAAATAGGTTTGTGGAAAAAAATGTTAAAGTTTATAAATAGAACTCTTTTTTTTACTTTTGTTTTTTAAAGAACTCTCGATCGGAAATATTTATTTTGTTTTTTTTAAACGGCAAACTTATATATCCTTGCACATTAATTCACTATAAAAACACACAAAACCTAATAGAAATTGTGATAAACTTGTAATGGATAAAAAAATAAAAACTTCGTTTAAAAAGATTTAATAAGAAAAACCAACGTACCAATAACAATAATCTATAATAATGCCGATAGCTATTATATATGAAAAAAGTTTTTTGTGTTCGAATAATAAATGCTAAAAAACGAATTAGAGAAAGACCTACTTGCCTTTTACATAAAAATTTTTATGTACTTTTTCTGCTTGATGTATACATTTAATTTTGTATGTTAGAGCATAACCGATATATAACTGGATAATTATAAATTTCCTTTTTGATAAAAGCTTCTCGAGTGCATGTGCTCGTCTTTTAAATTTGGTTTGATTTCACGCATTAATAAAGCACTATAATCGCATACAAGTCGTTTTGTTTAATTCTATAATTATACTCTCATATATAGTCTAACTTTTTTGAAGCAGCGTATTTTGAACTTTTATATTTTAAAATAGTCGACAGAATGATCTAATTGGTATTTATAAGAGCAATTTTTTAAATTGTATAAAAAAAGGCAAGACCCGTTGCTCTGTGTTTGACTGTATTGTATTAATAAACTATCTGTTGAACAGACACAAATTTTGATCTTGCGATCTAAATAATTTTTTATACGTATTTTTAATATTTTTTTAAATCATTCAATTTGACTCTAGCTTTGACCATTATACTGAGCTCCTCTCCAAACGACTAAGATTCCTATTTATCTGTTTATATAATTTCATATGCAAGTCTATGTTTATTTTTATCGCTACCACCCTCCCCCAGCATTCTCTTTTTCATACACGCTCTATTTAGATTAAATATATTTAATGTGTTTTCTTCAAGGTCGGGTTTTTGGGTGATTTCTAAGAAACGTACAATTAGAACGTACTAAATTTTAAAAACTTCCTTTTTTTATTTTTCGATTTTAAAATGAGAGATAAAAAAATTTAATCTTATTTTAATATATTAAAAAAAAGGGTAGTTAAAAACACCCATAAGTAGCTCAAAAAGCGGCAATATCTGTTTGAGTTCGCAGCTAAAACATCTCAAAAAACTGGAAAGACAATCTATCTTTGTAAAAGCTTACTTTTTGTGGTCATTAATCTTCGATTCGTCGACGCATATTTTGTATCAACATTGTCGTTTTCTTTACTAGTTTGAAATGAAGAGATAGAGATAATATTAATATGAGATTCACTCTCTTTTCACAGGGGATAAGCGACTATTTAACTACAAGAAAAGCTCTAAGCGTATACCAACATGTTTTTTATTTTTGTTCGAAATAATACTCTACAGAGTAACAAACAAATGTAAGTGTTTACAAATGGCGGGTAACAAAACAAACTCAACACATTGACAGCGGCTGCTTTATACATTTAATGTTTGCTAGACGGCAACCACATCAGCTGCAGTTGATTATTGTGACGCGAGAAAAGATATAAAAAAAAGACACACTTTTATAATGTACGTCGTTGTGTTTATTAAACTATGTTTAAATCGTTTTAATTAAACATTATTGATTTAAATTTAAAATGTAAATAATAATTCTTATTGTCTAAACTAAATTACATTAATATAACGTTTCAAAGAGCGACTAATTTACTGTTTCCTTAGCAGTTTTGATCCATATTGATTCAAATAAATGCACTTTCAGAGAATTTTAACATGATATATATATTTTAATAAAAATAATTACAGAGTGATTTAGAATAAGAAATAGTACTAGAATGTATTTAAGAAAATTAAAATTTACCGCCATGTCAAGCCAGACGACTCAAGAAAAACTGCAATCAAGGCGTTCTAATTATAATAGACTGAGAAAAAAACAAGATGATGAAATATATTCCGGCTTCGGTTCGGCTGGTATAGTTGAGGAAATTGAAGAAGATAAAGAAGCTGGTAGTTCAGGAAATAATTCAGACGAGAAAAACATTGACAAGAAAATTAAAGCAATTTGGAAAAGAAAATAGACTAGAAATATCTGATTTCACCGAAGATTCGGCGTTTATATCTAATATTACAAGTGACATTAAACCGGCTAAAATATACAAAGTCTTTCTTATTACTAATGAGTTGATAGCGATTGTTAAAACTGAAACAAATCTTATGCAGTCAATTTTTATACTACAGATAGATATGTTATCAAACCAAAAGTAGATCTACAGCTTAAGGGACGAATCTAGAAGAAATAAAAAAAATTAATTGGGTTAGTATTTCTTATGAGTGTAGTTCGAATATCAACTATTGAGATATATTAGTGTAGTAAAGGTAACGCGCAACACCATTTTTTCACTTCACAATTTAACATGGCAGTTTCTCAATCTTGCTCAGATTCCTCTACTTTTCCGATTCCGAAGCAGCATCACTAACTTGCAACTTATATAAGCTTCGTTAAAATCGAGACACTATACGACGATACATTTAAGAAGTTTACATTCAGAAAAGAAAATTTCGATTGACGAATTAATAGTTATCTAGCGAGACCGTCTTATGTTTCGCAATACATCACAGGAAAAAAACATAAATACGCGTAAATCTTTATGAACTTTGTGACTGTAACGAGCATGTGTAAAATGCTTAAATATATTGTGGAAAGGAATTTAAGATTGCAGAAGTTGGTTATACAGGGTCAGTTATCAAGGTTTTGAATGACCCGATGTAGGAAAACAGCTATCAATGGTATATCGACAACTTTTACACCGGATAACCTATGATGAAACTTTTTAATA
Source organism: Cucumispora dikerogammari (assembly GCA_014805705.1). Classification (NCBI taxonomy): domain Eukaryota; kingdom Fungi; phylum Microsporidia; genus Cucumispora; species Cucumispora dikerogammari. The sequence goes on along the minus strand of SBJP01000273.1, from coordinate 13,005 downwards.
AAACACAACACTCATGCGTGTGGAACATTGCGCCGAAACAAAAATTTTTTATCTAAGGATGTCGTCACGGCAAAGCTGACGAAAGGTCAAGTTGTAAATAAACGCTCTGATCAAATTACTGTTCTGAATTGGAGAGATGGGCGAGATGTCATTATGTTGACTACAATGAATACTGGTCATGTAGTTCAATCAACAAAATTGAACAGGAAAAAGGAATCGATCCACAGGCCCAAACTGCATCAAAGATTACAACAAAACATGTAGAGTGGATAGTGTCGATTAGCTAGCAACATACTAGGACCCTCTCAAAGAAACTTAAAAACAGTATCAGAAAGCCTTATTTCACTTCATAAATAAAGCGATGTTCAACGCGTATATCTTATACAAGAAACTAAGAGATAAGAAGAAACATATCTATTTTACGATGCAAGTAAATGAAGATCTTATATGTTTCACGATATTTGGACGATAAGCACCTGGACACTGGTTCAAAAATAACATCATTAAGTTAAGAAAAAAGTCGGATAGTTTAAAGTATGCTTGGAGCACATCCCATCAGTTACCAAAAAGCATGACTTCAGAAAACCTAACTCTTTTGCCCCAAGAAGGCTTGCGAAGGTAGAGCAAATGCTTCTGCGAGACACGCCGTCGAAACCGCACTCTGAAATGGATCTATTTTGAAGAATTCATATATAAACAATGTTGCTTTTTTTTGCTTTTATAAATCTTGTTCTTATGCTTGGATATTTGTAGTTCTAAAACATTTAAATTATTATATTTTACTTCACAAATAAACAATGTTTTTAGCCTCTTGCATAACTTGTTCTTTTTTAGTTCAGAAACATTTTGTTTTCTATTTTATATTTTTAATCTTTTTTACATTCATTCGTGATATATTAATTCTATAACATATGATGAGTAATTGTTTTCATTGAAACATTCGTATACGCAAGACGCATAATTTAAGAAAATTGCATTAGTCAGCCCTAGCAACTCGAAGATTAGCGTCAATTGATGTACGATATATCTCGTACTTTGAGTCTTGAACACATATTATTGAATCACGAGATATATTCGTACTTCGCGTCACAATATCGAACTTTGAAATTCGCTATATCTCGTAGTTCGCGACACAATAAATAATTCTGAACCACGAGATATCTGTTACTTCGGAGTCAAAGTGTTTAGACATCTAGAAGCAAACAGAATTTAGCAGACGATGTCATATTTAAATGAGTTTCGTGAATTTTAACAATTGTTTAAAATTCCGTGATTTACAAGAGTTTAGTATACACAGTTAGTTTTTGTTTTCATAATAAAAATGCAAAAACTCTGCTTATAAAAAAATTTGTATCTATTAGAGAGAAAGGTGTAAATACTCTTCCTAATTTATTTGTAATCGTTTTTTTGTACATAATATACTCTTACATGAGATCATGTGCTCTATATTTTGATTATTTAGTGTTTGTTTGATCTAATATAAATATTAGAATAGAGAGTATATTTTGTGATATTCAAGAAAAAACTCTATGTTCTATTTCAATTCAAACTGACATTAAAAAGATTTTATGTTTTGCATTTGTTTTCGAACAAAAGGTAGAGCTTTACCGTGATGATATATAACAGAAATTGTTTCTTTCAAATTCGAAGGATGCAACAGACATTGTAATTTGGTTTACTAAACATTAATTTCATAAAGAAACAACCACCTATAAGGACATCTTTTTTGAAATGTTTTGAAGCAATAAAACCAAATAACTCAGTCTACAGTCGACCTGAAACGTTATGATGGCATGTCAAAACCTAATTCTCGTAAAGTTTGTTGTCTTTAAAGAAAAGAGAAGGGACTAACAAACAAATCAGTTATGATCTTCAATCAGTTGCTTTATCATTTAATAAGCGAGTAAGACTAAGATATAAGAGTCGGATAAATTCTATTAAATAATTTTTTGAAGATGATAGTCTAAGTATTATCTCTATTTAAAAAGAAGTAGTTTCGTTTATGATTTGGCCTTTAATTATTGTCACACGCCAAACGCTTCTCTACTCGTCAAAGACAATCCACACTATATTTTTATTATAATTTTACTAGTAAATATTTTTTCGAAACGTTCGCTTCGTTTTATTTTATTTTGTTTTGTTCATTATTTGTATAATATATACAAACACTATAGCTACGTAATTTAGTTTATATCTTATATATTATTAATTTACATGAGGCTGCTCAATTACGTACTAAGATTTTTTTTATATATTTAATATAGTTGATTTTTTAAAGAGAGGGAAGGGAAAGAAAAAGCTTGTTGTGTAACAATTATTTATAATATTTTTTCTTTTTTTTATTAAAAAGTTTTTTAAAAACCAAAAAAAAATTGGCCTTTTTTTTAGACTAAAAGTGCAAATTTTACGCGCACTAGACAAAAATGATCTCAACGATTTTGTATATGTTTAGGTTATTTCGATTGAGTATAATGCGAGATAGTGAACAAAACACGGATAAAATTTATTATGTGCGAGTATTGGATATAATTCTGAATAAAACCGATTCAATATTTATTTACGAAGCGGGGTTATCTTTCAAAAAGATAAACTCCGTGTCACACACATATATTTACAAAGCGTTTTTTGCGAAATAACAATATTAGTGTCTAACAGATTACCTCAATGTCCAGATCTTAACTTGATTAATTATGTTAGTTTTTTATTAAAATATAACTCAAAAAGCAATCGTAAAAAGAAAAAGATATTTGATGATATTAAGCAGCAAAATATGAAACCACATAATTCAAATCCATATTAGAGACCCCATATAATATTAACAAACGTGTTAAGCCCAAATTTAGGTACTTACGTAGAAAGATGGTTTTTTTTTCGTACTTTTTTTTGTAACATATTTGTATAAACTTTAACTACAATCCAAACCAGTCTGTAAGATTGATAAAGTCAAAGGGTAAAGATTAAAATAAATAAAAACAATATACACTAGTTGTTTATTTTTTTGTCGTGAATTTACTCAGCGTTAGCTTTTAAAAAACAATAGTACTTTTTTTTTGTATGAGTGTATATGTAAAAACGCTATATTAGAAAGACATACAAAAGCAATAATAAAATTTAAAAACTACATTAATCTTACTTTTCGAATGTTTTTTAAACTCAATGTTAATCGATTCTGTAATCTATATATAAAAAAGAAAATGTTTAAAAACATATAATCTTTTACATATATGTAAAAAACTTAATAAACTCTTTTTAAATTAAAATTTTTAAAAGCAAAAAATTGTTTTTTTCAACAAACTTAATTGCGACAGTTTTTTGGCTTTTCAATAATTTCTCATTTTATGTTGTTTTAAAATTTTGTTTTTTTTGTTTTAAATGGTGTTAAATTTAGTTAGTTTTATTCTTTGTTGATTTTTCATCGCTTCTCTTAACGTACATAATCAAAAACAAGCTTATCTTTAAAATGAATATAAAAACAATAGATCTTTTAAAACGGCATTTTTCTATTCATCGTTATATAACTAACTTTTGTTACAATGAGACCATTGACGAAAACTTTCTTATATTCGCACTAGTAAATCCAAATATATTCTTTTTATGGGTTTGTGAAAGCTGTGAGAGGACAAGTCTTTTATAGTGTTTTTTATTTGTATATTTTTTAATAAAACATCTCTAGTGTTTTTTAAAGATGTATTTTTAGTTTTTTTCTTATTGACAATTTAAATATTGTGTATAAGATCAAAATAAAAAAATAGAGTTTCTCGTGAGTTATCTCATTTAATTGTACATTTTTTTCAATTTTGATGTTATTTAATCTAACGTATTTGTTCGCTCGATTTATTACTCAGGTAATTTTGTGTTTTATTATATATGTCCTTTATTAAACTGTAGGTTTCAATTTTTGAGAGTAAAATACCTTTAATAACTCTTTTTGTAAAAGTTTTGGTCAAATTGAGAATAGTCATATTTACTAATATAATATATTCTCTTTTTTAATGTTGATATTTATTTGAATAAGCTGAAAAAAAAAACTTTTTAAGAACAGGGGAAATTGAGCAAAATTACTGTATCAGTTAATAGAGAAAACATTGTCAACGTGTATTGTAACGTTTATAAAAAAAATTTTTATTTGTTTCATCTACTAAACAAAAAACATTTTCTTTATTTTTTCTGTTATTATCGCGATATATATAGATATGAACGTGATGCTCTTTAAGCCTAGTGTATTTGCACCAAATTAATATATTAGGGAATATATTAAAAAAGGGGTATATCTTAATGAACAAAAAACAACAAAAAAATAGATAAGATATAGAATATACAAAGTAATATATTCATTTATCATAAAGCATATGTACAGTACAGTCTCGATTATAACATAATTTCTGTTATAACATACTATTGAAATATTTTAATTTAATAGTTATATCTGACTAGCATATTTTCTCTCGATTTTGACATATATTTTTGTTTTTTTTTTCTTATCTTCGATTTTAACCTATGTTTTTTTTCAAATTATGTTATAATCGAAAATTTTTTAAATTATCCTTCGAAAAAAATGTACACACAGATATATTTTAAGTATTGTTACACCCAACAGACCACCACCCAGCCTCCCCCTTCTTAAATAATTAACTAGATTAGATAAAAAAAAGAGACTCTGTTGGAATTGAGCAGCCCATCTATAGATTACTAGTATATATGATACAAGCTCGGCTACGTGGCTATAATGTTACTATATATATTTTTCAAATAACAAAACGAACGATACGAAACGAAGACAAAGACAAAGGAACGAAACGAACAAACGAAACGAAACGAAAAACGAAAACGAACGAAAGGTAACGAAAGGTAACGAAACGAAGCGAAAAAAATAATTATTAGTAAAATTATAGTGTGTGTGGTCTGTAGACTGTGAAGTCTGTGGAGTGTAACAGGTGTTAATTTAGAAATATAAATATTGTAAACTCAAGTTTTTCTTAACACACAATATAATTTTGCAGAAAAAATTGGTGTAGATCAAAGTGTTTCCTAAATTTAAAAAAAAGTTTTGACAAAGAATTAATAGCAGTGAATAAAGAATAGAAGATAAAAAACAAACATAAGTAATTATTAAAAAAAGAGAGTTGAGTTTTATAAAAATTATTAGCTTATGCAATAAACATCTAGTTTGTAAATTACCAAATAATTAAACAAAACGGTTTGAGAATTGTCGAAAGTATTCAACAACAGTTTTTTTTTCGGTCAAGACAGGTTGGATCAATAAGTTGAAATCGAGAAAAAAAAACTTAAGTTCGTTTCGTCGTTAACCTTTAATCTTTTGTAATCAAGTCCATTAAGCAGAAAAGCGTTAGAAAAAATTCGAACGTTTTAACAAAGATAAAACCTGGGAATGTTTATAATACTGAGAAGATTAATTTTTTTGAACTAATGCTGAATAAAGCTCTTGTTTTCGAATCCTTCTGCTCGGTTTATTAAATACAGCAGGCTTCGCTTTACAATGTTTTCCGTGTAATAAACACTAGAAAAAACAACATTCACTTACTCGTTGTCGAAAATTCAAAAACTCTCTATGTCTCAAAAATATTAAGAGTTTATTAGTCGACCACCGTTCGAATTCATTATCTTATACGGCTTATAGATCATTTAACAACTGCAAATTTCTGTTTAATACTGATCATGCAAATAAAAAAAAGATAATTTATTAATTGATAACGTTTATTGTCATAACTTTTTTTTATAAACCGATCTATATTATCCAAAAAGCTATTTTTTTCACAAAATACGACGACAGTTTTATAAACATTGATCAGTGATTAACTCCTTTCCAAAATCTGTATATTAAAAAATAAACTGCAGTGTTTGTTTTAAGACTGAGATTTGAAAAAAGACTTATAATAAATATATAAAAAAACCGAAATAACATTCGAAGCTAAGGGATAGACGCAGAAAGTATCATAATCAATTGCTTTTATCATGTCTTTTTTGATAAAAAATATAATTTCGCAGCTAAGTATTTGAAACGAGACCGTGGTTGTTACTAAAGTAAATTAACATAGCTTTCAAAAAAAACTATCTTATGCCCATGAAACAGACTTTTGAGTATCGCACTTAGACAGTGTTGTAAACAGCTTATAAAATCCACGAACACACGATAAACCTTCTGTCGCAGACAAGGCCGATTATATGTCAAGGTCTATTCGTAAAAGGCTAAAGAGCTATAGAATCAACAAAGTTTTTTTTTCTAATTTAAAAAAACAAAACCAGGAGTTTTGTTGTTTTTAAAACAATAACTTAAAAATAAAACAGCTGAGGGAGATCTAAAAAAAGCTTTTTTTTATTTAAATTTTATGAGAAAGAAGCAATTGGTTTTTAAAACGAACTTTTTTATTTACATTTCGATTCTAACATACATTTTTTTAAAAGGCCGATAGGTTATAATCGAAATTATAGTGTATTAATTTATCAATAAAAAAGAGAAGAAACAATTTAACACATAAACAGTCGTTAAATTTTATTTTTCTCTTCATCCAGAAAATCGAAAACCCAAAAATGGATTTTCCTGTGCAGAGGAAATTTTATTATTTTCTCTAATTTTTTCAGAAAACTTTTAATTTATATTAATAGACGATATCAAGACAGATAAACTTTCTATAATGTCATTTATAGAGAACATCAATCATTAAAAACAACGTTACTTGAATTGAAACATTTGTTACACAACGAAGTGAATGTTTTAAATTAATTAATTTATGTATAGAAAAATCTTTTTTTTAAAGTTTTTTAAATTCTCTGTTTATTTTCAGTGATGTAAAATCCACTTACTCTCTAAAACCAGATTATCTCAGAAGAAATCAAATTGAATTAACAAGTACAAGATGGAATTGATTAAAATATAAATTTAAATAACACACATTCGGTCAATAAAATCAAAAGCCAACTAAATACGAACAGACACATTAAATAAATAATGTCAAATAACAAGAAATATTTTTACTGTATTAAGAATACAGTAAAAATGAAATATAGCAAAAAGAGATGGAGCGAAATCTTAAAAATAAAATTAGAAGATTAAATTAGTTATCAATCAGTTTCCGAAAATCTGTCTTTAACGATGAAAGAATTTAGATCGAAAACAATATAAGAAAAAAATTTATGTTTTTTAATATCATTGGCTATAACCTTTTCTCATTTTTGCGTAAATTTCTTAACTAAGAAAATATCTTTTTAATATACAAAAACATTTAAAATAAAAAAAACAAAAAAAATTAAAAAAAGATAAAGATTTTATTCAAAAAAAATAACAACTTCTTTAAGTAAAAACAACTTTAAAAAACATCGAACTTATTTCTCAAGCTCGATTCTTCAATAAAAACGATGCCATAAAGTCTTTCAATATGACATAATTAAAAGCGTTTACCGAAACACAGAGGCACACTACGCTGTCCACGAAAATATAACGTAAATCGTCTAATATTATTCATCTGAAGCAGTCTACATCTTCTTTCTTTTTTGTTAACTTTTTCGCGGTAAAGTGTGAGAAATCGAAACTTCTATAATATGTACCGTACTCTCGCTATGTCGAATGCTGCTTGAGCTAAGAACTGCGAAATAATTTAAATTCTCTTTTCTAACTGACAAACGCGTCGTTATTATATTTTTGCTATTTTAAAACGTTTTATATAAAATATAAGAGTTATGGCTTTTATGCTTATTAAATAGGCTGTCAGTTTATAAGGCTATCATAAACTTTTTCTTTCATTATAATATGTATGCATCATTTGATATACCCATTGACACCTCCTTGTTTTGATTATACTCATGTACCATCAAAGGCTTATCTTAACACGTTAATGAGTTATCAAAGCCATGAATGTAGAAATGAAACAAACGTGTCGCTTATCGTGCCAGACCATAATGTTTATAAGAATTGTCTGGTTCCTGTATGTTTCGCCGTCTCAAATTGTTTTTATTCGGGCGTTTATACACGAACGGCTTTTCCAATTTGATATCACGGTACCACAGGAAAAACCGAAAGCCTTCGTTTCTTCGCATAATTTATAACTGTTATAAAAGTCATCTAAATATAGCTTGTGGTTTTTAGTAAAATGGTACTTCATAAAGTCTTGAACAGTATTGCTTATTGTTGAATGCTGCTTCGTGTATTAAATGAAATCGCGGACATATAATGTTTTTGAATTTCGAACACATAAAAAACTTTACTAACCTTTATGAGTGTTGCAGTTGCATGTGTTTTAAAACTGTATCTCTCCCCGAGCTTACATATGCTCCATATATTAAAAGATTTTTGATTAAGAAGTATAATGCGCTGAAAGTTTTTCAAATACAAAACAAGCTAGATGGTAGCTTGATCGATTGATCTAGCAAATATTGGTATATTAATCATATCCTTATTTGACACCTTATATTGCTATTTATCTCAGTAAAGCGCTTATACCATGTAATTCTTTTAATTAAAGTGCTACTAAAAATCGACTTGTTATTTTCTCAAATATCTTAGTCTCTGGCAGCTTATTGATTCCAATAATATATAATAATTGTTATATAATTTTTTACTTTATTTGTGGAAGCAAATTTTATTTTACTTTTTTTTGCACCAGGGCCTCTTAAAAAATTATTTGGAGCTTATTTTATCTTTGAGAGCGTTTATTAAGTCGTTTCGACATGAAATCAAAATGCACTTTTGTTAAAATCGAATCTAAAACAGATTAAATATTATTAAAACTACTTATCTCTTATCAAATAAGGTGTGTAGATTGGATATGGAATTAATCTAAGATTTTTTGCTACTACTCCGTTATCGGTTTTTGATTATGTAAATAATTAATGTGAGATTTTCTCTTGGTGATATGTTTTCACGTTTGTCGATATCACTGATGTCTAATAGCTTGTCTAAAGAAAACTTTTTGGTGTCGGGCATGACATAGATAATTTATCCGTCCAAAAAAACATATATAAAAACACCGATCTCTTTTTTCTTATATCTGGATCCGATCCGGGGGTCTCATATAAATACAAACTGTAGCAAATATACTTTCTAGTTATTAAAAAACAAAGATATATTGTGTGATAATCTCACTTATGACTGTCTATTGTATTTTAAATATAAACTTATGCTTATAATTCAACTGGGTATGAGTTGTTTAAAAAAACGCACCAAAGACCACTTAGCATAATCTGTAATTGATCAAAGTCTATTTGTTTATAAACCCCTTTCTTTAAAAAGAACAAAAGCATGATACATAGTCGTTTGGTGTTCTTCGATTGATATGTTTTTGCAGATAATTTGACGATTGTTGTTCTTTTATTCATTTTACTAGACTGGAAATGTGCTTATTACGCGCGTTAACGCTATTTAATAGTCAAAATTTAATGAATTACTATATGATAGGTTAACTTAGAACTCAAATGTTTTTTGTGGACTTCAATTATAAAAGAAGATTTCTATATTAAACCCCAGCGAAGAGTAAAATTGTCTGCAAGTAAAAAAACAGAATAAAGAATATTAAAACAATATAGCGCTCTGACATTCAGTGTCAAAAAGATGTATTACTGACTTGTTTTGTAGCATAGTAAATATAAAGAAACAGTTCCTAACGTATTTTTCTAATGCTACGTGTATACTGTCGACTTTATTAGTTTTTTTGTTTTTTTATACTTTAAGTAATATAAGACTTTAAATTTTATTTTAAAACGTCGCTACGTTGTTATTTATTGTTTAATTTGTGATCTACAGCATAAATTTTAGTTGTCATTTCTAAAAAAAATTTTTGGCTTATGCGCATAAGTTCGTTTTTTTAAAAAGCGAAACACTTATAATCTTAAGGTGATTATATGTCAAAAAAGAGACATAATTATAGTGGTTATATATTAAAAAAAAATGATTTACGAACAATATACTAGAATATATTAAAAAAATGAAAAAAGTCAGATCCGGAATATCGGTATTAAGGTGTAAAAGAAATAATAAAGAAAGGGTTGGTTAAATTAAGATTTTTTGTCAAGTTAATGTAAAATAAATGTCTCGCCCGTAGCGCGCCACATATGCCAAAACTGCGACATATTCCAAACCCACAATAAAAACAAATAGTTTTTTCAAAATTAATATTAGAATCTCGGCGAGTTCAAATTGGGTAGTTATTAATCATTTTTGTTAGTCGTTTTTAAGTGTGGCTTGTTGAATGTTTTTAAATTCAATCTTTTTTAATATATTTTTATTTTTTATTTTTTAGTTTATTATTTATTTAAATATAACCGCTCTGGTTTTGGCATATGTCGCGCGCTAGCGCGTAACAATAACTAATAGGGTAAATTCTTCACAAAAAAATATAAGAGAAAAAAGTTATATTTTTGATTTAATAAAAACTTACTAAAAATATTCTAGTGTTGTTTTAATCGTCAGATCTCTATTCATCTGATTAGTCTTGGCAATAGACATTCAAGGTCGCGGACAAAGTGAAAATATAATATCCTTTTCCCTAACTGTGATGAATGATCATTTCAAATATTTAATCATGTGATGGTGTTTTTCTTAATGTTATCATAAAAACAACAAATTTTGCGAACATTTTTATAAATTACTTTTAACAGGTTTTAAATCTACTTAAAATTTAATCATTTAGAGATAATGTTTGCCTTTTTGATACTGAAAAAGATTCACAGGAATTGAATATATCTCGAATAACTGAACGTTTAGGACACACAATAACCTTATATCATCTATTATTATATTCTGAGCTCAAGCGAGAAAGTTTTTTTAAAATTAAGGTAAGCGTTTATATAACTTTGGTTTTGGATTAACTTGACTATTCTCTGTTTTTATTTATAAGGCGATTTCAACGATAGACCAAGTTATCTGTGAAGGTTTTCTATATATGTTTAGAAGAATAACTATTTTTGCTGCTATATTTTCTTATAGAAAAATTAAAAGCTTTTACACTTTTTGTTGTATATTTGTTTTGTTTTTTTAGATTTTAATTCTAAATAATTATTGTCTGCTTTGAGTGATAAAGAATTTATTTTGAAAAAACAAATTGTTAACTTTGTGTGAAAATGGTATACTTCAAATATATCTGAAATTAAAAGTAAAACAATTGAAATAATATGAAAGATCTTTTATTGTATAAAGTATATTTGTTATATTGCGGCAATAAGATACCCATAACAATTTAATTACTAGGTAATTTTTTTTCAGTCTAAACGGAGACAAAAAAAGAGATAAGGTTTTTCAATGTTTGTCGTTTGACGACTTCACACAGCGTTGGAGTATGTTTCTTTTTCTAAAATCAAAGTACCATCTACAGTTTCATTAAAACTAAACGGTATAGGCTCTATAATTATTTTTTTGTTTTTTCTATCGCTTCTAACTATGAAAGCATCATGAAATATAAACTAAACTTCGATGTTTTTATTCTATCTCCTTTTATTCCTAGCACTTTTCTAAACAGTGTTATTTACTTCGTTTTATTCCAATCTTCTTTAATAAAACTCCAATCGCGTGAATTAACGGGCCCGATATGATGTCTTCTGGAATGTAAATAAATATTTGTAACTACTATCGCTTCATAAAAATACAAGAATATTTTGTATTTTAACATAGAATGATAAAAGTAATAGTATGTGTCATTCTGTATATCAAAATTAATTTCATAATCATTCTCAAACCAGCTCATCTCTATATTTGCTGTACACTCACAAGTTGTCTAGAGAAGACCGACATTTTTATATTCTTCGGTGTTTTCTTTATCTTTAAGTCAACAGATAAAATACATTTTGTTTCTCCATGACAGAAATTCAACTTATAAGTACAGAATTGCTGATTTTCGGGAGTTCTACAGATTCTCCGTTTTCGTCAACACAGTTTTTTACCTTTGCTTTTTTTACTTTGCTCTCCGAAAGCAGTTTGATAACATGATATAATTGATAATTTTGTAAACTAAAGTCAACATGGATTTTATTAAAAAAATTTTTATTCAAAATCAACAAAGATAAATTTCAAAACGTCTCATATTTTGTGATAGCAAACAATTTAGTAGAAAGTTGTAGTTTAAACCCCAAATTTTTTATTGCTGTAATTACAATGACTTATAAAGGTTAGAAAAAGCAATACGTTATTTTAGCGTATATTATATATCATATTAGCAAACTTTAAAAAAGGAAACTGAGCTGTATTATATTAAAATAGAATTATTTTTTTTTACTTGAAAATTTGTATTTTTTTTAAATAAAAAGTTTTGCCAAAAGCGCGATACTTTTACTAAAATTTTGTGGATGTTTTAATTATGGGAGTTTTTTAAAAATTATTAGTGTTCTTGACTTAAAGCTCATAATACGTCTTTAAATATAAGTGAATATGTTCTTATATATACGAAAGAAATATATAAAAATAAATAAAGACAGTTTCATACATAAAAGTAAAATTCTATATTTAATAATCTTGTCTAATTTTTTTCTTCTGAGCTATTTGTTTAAGATTTAGTATATTAAATATGTTTATAATTATACTCGTTTTAATATCAAATGTAATATCTACACTTAAAATGTAAAATATGAGAAAACATAAAAAACAGAACTCTTTTTTCGTAAATATAAAATATAGAACTTTTTTTTGGTAAATACAAAATATAGAACATTTTTTTTTGCGTTTATATAAATATACAGTATGTAAAATAAAAACTGCATCGGATAAAAATCCATAGAAAAATGGTTTAAAAGCACCAATTAAAACATCATTTTTAAAAAGGAAAAAATAAATCTTTAACCCTTTCACGCTCACTGGCAGCTGTAGCTGCCAGCAAAAAAAACAGAAATTTCTCAAGTGGCAGCTGTAGCTGCCAGCAAAAAAATAGAAATTTCTCAAGTGGCAGCTGTAGCTGCCAGCAAAAAAATAGAAATTTCTCAAGTGGCAGCTGTAGCTGCCAGCAAAAAAACAGAAATTTCTCAAGTGGCAGCTGTAGCTGCCAGCAAAAAAACAGAAATTTCTCAAGT
>SBJP01000272.1:0-19190 GCA_014805705.1 Cucumispora dikerogammari | reverse complement strand
CCGATCTAAAAAAACTTAGTCGCAAAAAAAATATTCATTCAGACACATTAAATATTTCTAAAAATAAACTTAGTTGATTTTATAGTTATAAAAAACGAAGAGTTTTTGTTATTCTATGAGCAAATACTTATTTTAGGTTTTTTGATTAACTTGTTTTGGATTGTAATCCCAAGATTTATCTAAAATAAAATGTTTATGGTTTCTCTCATTACAAATCTTTTAAGCTTTAAGAATGAAAATGGTCGGTTAGGTGCCATTTTGCAGAAAAAAATGGGAGTTAAACAAACCAATTTTCATTTTAGAAATAAGAGCTAACCAATCGACCAATTTTCACTTTCGAAATGGGAGCTAACCGACCAATTTTCACTTTTGAAATGAGAGCTAACCGACCAATTTTCATTTTGAAATGGGAGTTAACCGACCAATTTTTATTTTCGAAATAAGAGGTAATCAACCGACCAATTTTCACTTTCGAAATGGGAGCTAACCGACCAATTTTTATTTTCGAAATTAGAGCTAACTGACTATTTTCATTCTTAAGGGTTAAGAAGAGTTTTCAAAAATCGACATATATAACTTATAGAAAATATATGTGTTTTTTTTGAAAATAAATATAAAAATTGGAAATAAAAAATATAAAAATGTATAAAATATTTTATTTTAAAACGACCAATTTCTTTAAGGGCTAATTATTTCTAGTGTGTTCCATAATGATATTTCGTAACATTTCCCCGTACTTTTATATATATATTTACCTATGTAAGAGCTCCCGAATAATCCTGCTAAGTGCCGCCTACGACACACACTTTTTTTAAAATACATTTGGAGAGGATGATATTGCAACTTGAGTATATATGTTTCGGAGTTGTGGCAGGACAAAACTGAAATCGTTAAGATAAAACTAACAGCATATAAAATTACACCTAACGGCCCCAAAGATCAATATGATCTTACTAAAACTTTCGTAGAGCATAAGTCGTTTACGCCTGAGACTTTTAAATTTAGTTTATTATATGTGTAGTTTCGTTTATGAGTGGTAACGATCCAGATGATATACTTTACAAAACAAAGAGGGTTTATAAAAACACGTGACAAGACTTTTCTAAATACTTATAATGAGATTGGGCTGATATATGAGCACTTGAAAAGGCGTTGAATAAAAAGTGCAATAAAAACAATTGCTCTATGTTTGTATTTCATTCAAGTTTTTGTTATCTTAAGTAGGTATTATTCTGTGTAATTTTTAACTTTACCTAGAATTGTTTTTGATTTATATATAAAAAAACGACGACAAAACAAAACTCAAATGTGATTTTATGTTCTCCGCGAGAAAGAACCCATGTGCTTCTGCATAAATAAAAGTTTCTTTTATTTAATTGTTTTTCTCATTTACTGTGTTTTCACAGTTTTTTATTTATAATTCAAATTAAGAAAAATTAAAGACATATATAGATTTTATGGCTGTTGATATACTTATATTCTTATTTAATTATATCACTGAAAATACTATGTGTTTTTTTTGATGATAATCTCACAATTTTTTTTAATTAAAAAACATTAAGCCTTGCTGTTTAATATATTTATATGGGTTTATTTACAAAGCGTAGTTAATCAATACGATCGATTTAGAAAACAACTATGTTTTTCTACCGCAGTGGCAAAAGCATAAGCAGCTTACAACATATTAAAGCGTGCTTATTTATAAACAAAAATGTTTTATCTGAAACACGACGTACAAAAAAACACTAGAAAACTAAAGAGAAAAAAAGACTCTTATTAATATAGAACTATAACATATATCTACAATTAACTGTGGCAATATAGCATCGTTTATGCATTATAGCATCTTGGTATATTAAGGCTTTTTTTTTAGATTAAAATTTTCAAAAATAAAAAGTTATTCCAATACAGTGTACGAAATCTAAATGGAACAAACCACTAATTTAATACGGGATTTTTTTAGAAAAAACGTCTTTGCTTTTATATCTAAAAAAACAAGAAGTTTTCTTTTAATCAACAAATTTAAAAAAACGTGTCCGTTTTTTTTTGTTTCTAAAACCTTGTAAATGTTTAGTGTGTAATTTATAAAAGTTTAGCACACATTCAAGCAATTTCGTTTTGGAAGTAAGTATACTTTTAAATGAGAAAACATGTCTTTTCATTTATATATTTCGTCTTCTTAATTATGGATTTCTTTTTCGGAATCAGTGTTAGCTATTGTTGATTGATTATATTTTCTAAACAATAAAATACATTAAATAAAATTTCTTAATCTTGAATTATAAAAATATTTTGTTGATTATATTTTCTAAACAATAAAATACATTAAATAAAATTTCTCAATCTTGGATTATAAAAATATTTTGTTGATATATAATTGCCGTGACATTATGCGCGTCTATATTACATCTATCGGCCATTTTTGATGTTTTTTAAAAATAGTTTATAAATGTATCTTCGATTATATCATCACAAGAGATCTTTGTTATAAAAATAGCATATAAATATCGTTATTTTTTTTGAGTATTTTATTTATATTTTTACTGTAGTTTTTATCATAAATTTATATTGTGTAATAAACATAAAAATTTGTCTTTGAAAAGTTTAATAATGTTTTTATAAGAAAAATGTACGAGAAACACAGTCTTTTTATATAGAAAAACCATATATATATTGTTAAACTTGCGTTGAAACATTTAAATGTTATGTTTCAATGTCTATAATTAGAAAGATCTTTTTAATTTTTTGTGCATTGCTGACATCTAATTTTTTTATCTATTAATTAAATAGCAACTTAGAGATTAATTTATTACAAAATGTGTTTTACTCGACACCTTTATATTTAGAATTTAGTTTTTAAAATGCTCGCCGTGACTGTGAATTTCCTATAATAAGAGATTTTTCTTTCTCACTCTTAAGCTACATTATAATATATATATGCAGACAAAATTTTTCTTAAAAGATTTACTTCTTTACAATTATCATCGATGAAGGAAAAGTTTTTTACAATTATCATCGATGAGAAAAAACTTTTTTGAGACAAAGTTTTATAATATAATGTTTTTTCACTGCAAAAAGAAATGTTATTTACTTTATTTTTTGAAATAAAATTCTTAACTATCTTAAGAATTATTTAGTATAATTGATTCGCGATACAGTTTAATCTTTTAATACTTTACATTTAGTCTAGTTTTTTTCTTAAACCTATTCAGCCTGTCGTTAAGTTCTAAACTCAGGTATAGAAAATCTTTCGGTAATTTTTAAAACAACTGTTTCTAATATTAAATATCTCATTGAAAAGTTTTTATTTCTTAACTTAGAAAATGTAGAATCGAAGTTGTGTTTTTTAAATTATGTTGTCGTCTTCAGGTCCTTAATAAATTATGTTTTAAAAAATTTACTTATTTGTGAAATAGTTTTATATAATGCGTACTTAATTGTTTTATATCGCGAACATATTGTATCGTAAGGGGCATTGTTTTTTTTTAGAAGAATTCTCAAATAAGTGATTTAGTTTCTTTCTTGAGTTTTTTTCTATCTTTCATTTTTATTTTATTTCCTAACTCGAGTTTTTATATTACTTAATAAATGTTACACCCCAAACACCCCTCCCCCCTCCTTAAAGAAATAACTATATTAAATAAATAAAAAAAAAAGAACCTCTACCCGGTATCGAGCAGCTCTTCTATAGATTACTACTATATAAGATAACAGCTCAGCTACGTGACTATTATGTTACTATATATAATCTACAAATAAAGAAACGAACAAACGAACGAAACGAACGAACGAACGAACGAAACGAACGAAACGAACGAAACGAACGAAACGAACGAACGAAACGAACGAAACGAAACGAAACAAAACGAAACAAAACGAAACAAAACGAAACAAAACGAAACGAAACAAAACGAAACGAAACAAAACGAAAAAATAAATAAATAAATAAATATTAGTAAAGTTATAATAAAAATACTATAATAAAATTATAGTGGAGGGGTGTTTTTGGCGTGGGGGGATGCCTGTGGGGTGTGACAATAAATATAAATGTTTAATATATAAAAAAACGTTTGCCCCTAGTAAAGAGTTTTCACCTTTATTGAGTTTTTCTCACAGCGAGTCTGACTCGGTTTTTTTAAACAAAGAAGTAGGAGTGTATACAGAAAATTTTTAATACGAGACATTTAAAAGAAATATAAAAAAAAGACAGTTATAACCTTCCATTATTATATGTTAATTGCGGGAGATTGAAATATAACTTGATCACAGTGTATTTCTACAAATAAACGTTTAGTTTTCATAGATGAATGTTTAAAGTTATATAGATTATGATTTGTTTTGTCCCGGGAAACTATAATATTTGGCTGTTTATTACTGATATCCCCGTTACCGAATTGTTATATAGACTAGCTTCGTATTGTCTAAACTTTGCTTTTAAATTTTTACTTTATAAGTTTAAAAAGAGCACAGTTTTTTGACTAAGCTGTAAATGAATTAAAATAAATATTTTAAACTGAAAAACACGATCTAAGTATTTTCAATTTAAAAAAACATATAACAGTTTACATCTAACAAGCAAATTGCTTACTTTAACTTAAAAACATCAAAATTTTCGTTTGATTAGAAAAGACGAGAAAACATTTTTAACTTACAAAACATGACTATGGTGGTTTAATTTGAAAATATTAATAAAATATTTTTATTTTGATAAACTTATTATAAAAATTTTTAAACTAAAAACTTTAAAGTAATTATTTTTTTTCGTAAAAAGAAACACAGCTTGTTTTTTTTACGTTGAAATGTTTATCTTTCAGTTCCGAAATTTTAAACAAATTTTTGATATTTTAGGGTTTAAACAGTTTGTCTTGTTTTCTTAAATTAATCGTTTTCTTAAGATTTTTAGATTCTAACAAACATTTTGATATTTTCATGATCAAATAAGTAAGTCGTGTTTTATAAGTTTAAAAAATTAAACAGATCATTTAAGATTTAAAAGCATGTCTTTGTTTTTTAAATTTAAATAAATAAGTGTGTGGACAGTTTGTATAACCGCTTTTCTAGTGTTTTTGATGTAGAAATTAGTAGACTAAGTTTTTCCGTTTCAACTAATTAGCTCGTATTTTTTAGTTTCAAATCTTTATTTTGATTTGGACAGATTCAACAAAAAATGTCACAAATACAAGATTTCAAATTAAACATTAAGAATTAAGAATTAAAAATTAAAAAATTTCGATTGAAATAGTTTGTCGACAAATATCATGTGCGAACCTTTTTGATAACGAAATAATCTGTGTCTGATTATATCAAACGGTCATTTATGAAATCAAAACAATGTTTTATGAAATAAAGTCGTTTGTTTATATTTAGATTACGCTTATTTTAAAATTAAAATGAAGATTTATGATTACCTTGTATTAATGTTTAATAAAATGGCTTATATTTATGCATAGGTTGATTTATATATACTTGATCAACTGATTTATATATGTGCACAAATATATATTGAATCACATTTAAATATATTAATAATAGTTATGTAACCTGTCTATATTTTCTTGAAGGTTTTTGCATTCAAAATTTTTTACTTTATAGCCTAAATTACGAAAAAAGAAAATATATCTTGGGTTATAAACATTGTAAAGAAAAGGTTTAAAACAAAGTGTAACACTAAAATAATAAAATAAGAGGCTGTGTAATTCATTGCCGGTTTTTAAAATTTTTACTTTTAAAAAAATTTTTTTAATTAAAAATACATTTTTAAAATTTTAACTGTCGTAATGATTTGAAAATATTAATATTAACTGTCGTAATGATTTGAAAATATTAATATTAACTGTTTCTTATTTATTATATTATTTTTATATTATTATATATGATCGTTTTAGTATAAAAAAATTATTATATGAGACTTCATAATTAGGCAAAAACTTTATAAAATTAATTATCGTTTATATACCGAATCTAAATACTAAAATATAAAAAAATTATTTTATATAAATATGAAATGTTTATTAATTAAAGGTGATTTCTTTATTATATTTATATTATTATACTGGCTCTTATCGTCACACTAACACCCACTTCATCTTTTATTTCCTTTTTATTACTTGCTGTTTTATTTAATAATAATGTCTAAACCTTTTTCGCTATCTTCTAATATTATAACAGATAATGAGTGTGATCTCTTTCTTCTTCAATCCCACTAGTCTCTTTTACATACTTTATCAGGCTCAGATTCGCTATGCATATCTTGACTGTAGATAAAATATAGATCTTCTTTTTCTTTTCTTTCCTCTTTTTTAGGCTGATAAAGAACCATATCCTATTCGATTATTGGCGCAGACAGAGTGAGAGAAGTTGCTCTAACAGCCTCGGCTGCGCTGACCGAATCAGATTTTGCATATTCATTACATGTGAACTCTTAATGAAACAGTTATAATAAATTATGCTTCTTTTACTATAAAAAGAAGTAAATAACAAAACATAAGATTTTTTGTTACTTCAATTTATTTATTTTTATCATTAAAATTCAGAAAACAATAAAGTTTTTGTTTAATAAAAATAATAAAAATAATAATAGAAAATCAAAACCCCTTTTCACTTAACATATTAACGGGCCCAATAAATAGTTCACTTTATTTATTGGATCTTTTAATTCTTTATTTTGGTACTTAAAAAATAAATATAACCAATTTTTTTTTAAGTGTATTTTTAATAAATAGTTTACAATATTTATTGTATTTTTTTATATCTTTTTTTGATTCTAAAATATCAATAAAAATTAAAGCTTCACTTTATTGTATGGAACTATGATTTAGTAAATAGTTCACCTTATTTATTGTACTTTTTTATATTTTATTTTGTTTCCGTGTGTTAGTGATTTATTTGTATTATAATTTATTATAATTTATTATAATAAAAAAATGGAATTAAAAAAAAATTGCTCCAAATTTTTAATTAAAGTATTTTCCAGACTATAAATATTTCGTTAACATCAATGTATTACCCATGGCCAAAGCAAAATCAACAACTTCCGGAACTACAGGAAAATCAGTTTCTAAAACTAGTAAATCATCTAAAACACAAACCATTTCATTAAGTACAGCGTTTAAAAAAGCCCATATGAAAAGGTTTTTAAAATTTTATTCTCATTGTAGAGTTAGTAGTTCAGCAGCAACAACTTTAAGTTTGTTTCTCAGTATTATAATGCAGGAAATTATTCAATCTTCAGTTAAACAAGCACTTAAAGATACTAGGAAGACAATTAAACCTAGACATATTAATATGGCTATTAAAGGTGATTCTGATCTTAAAGCATTGTTTAAAGATTGTGTACTTAAAGCTGGTGGATATGAAAAGACTTGGGATAATAAGGCTGCAACTGAGTAATACTTATTGTTTTTTATAATGGTAGGGTATTTGGTGAGGCTGATGTTTGGGGTAGATGAGTAAGAGTAAAGTAAAGAGTTGCTGTTCAACAAAAAGTTTTTATTTTAAACAACATTTATGTTATAACACGTCTACTTCTTTCCTAGGTAATAGATCGTTTAGGGAAATTGCAATAATATCTGTTTTTATATAGGAGTTGAGACTAAAGTGTTTAATACTAGTCGCGTTAGTGTTTAATATTAGTCGCGTTAGTGGTTAATATAGGAAGGAGTGGATTCGGTCCTATTTATAAAGGGGTATTCATTGCTGAAAATCAGCAGTAATCTGAAGCAGAACTGAATTATTATATATATGAGTCAAAAAGAAAGAAA
Organism: Cucumispora dikerogammari; assembly: GCA_014805705.1. Taxonomy (NCBI): domain Eukaryota; kingdom Fungi; phylum Microsporidia; genus Cucumispora; species Cucumispora dikerogammari. The sequence continues at coordinate 11,430 of SBJP01000272.1, read as the reverse complement.
GTCGTTTTTATAATCAACTGGTTTTTATCTCTCATAACAGATAGAGACTGGTAGTCGCTTGGTTGTAGATTTTATTTGTGTTGGCTGATAAGGAAGGCGAAAGAAGCAAGATGTAAGTGATTAGAGTTAAAGAAAGATTTTCTTAGTAACTATTAAAAGCTGTGAAAAGGAATAGCAAAAGAATTGTGCGGTAGTTGATTGGGGTGTTCTATAATGCGATATCAATAATAGATAATGCGATAGCAATAATAGATAATGCGATAGCAATAATGGATAATGCGACTGTCCTGAGAATATTAATATTATATAAAAAAAATAACTAAAACAGAGAGGGTCAGAAATGATTACGCGTGATAAAGACAAAGCGATTAGAAAGATTACCACAGTTGTTTATATAATATAATACATTTAATATACTAAATTTTGAGCAAATATATAGTCAAAATTTTGAATTTATGCAATTTTAAACGATAGATTTTGTAAAATAATCAATAGTCAAGTCTTTCACAAAAACACAACAACTTATTATATAAAACAAAAATATAAACAAACATTTATTTTTTTTATAAAACAGTTTTTACAACTCAACCCTAGAAAAAACATTAGTATTTTCTACTTGTTTTTAATAAAATTTTGAATCCAAAAATAACATAATAAATATATATGTTAGAAAAATTTTTTACGAACTGTTTGTTTTTTTAAAGTGTTAAAATACAGTAAACGAATTCTATTAATTTCATCTTTTTTGTTAATAACAAAAATTTTTTTTTGTTCTTATTAACAGCATAAGGATATTCATCGACTTTAATAAAAAAGCTTGTTTTTTGATTAACCAATTTTTTTTCCAAAAATATAAAGATCGTATTTTCACTGAAACTCTACTAAGATTCTTTATATAATAATATAAAAGAGTGTTTTAAAAAATATTTTTCAAAAAAACCTTTTAAAATTATTGCTCGTCTTTTAGATAGCACTTTGATATATTTTGTAATATATTTAAGATATGTTCAAGAAAATTTAATAATTTCTAAGTTTTAAAACTAAAAAAATGTTGTCTTTATATGCAATTTCAATATTTTAATATATAAACTTCTAAGATGTCATATTCTGAAATTATTTTAATATATAAAGAGATAGTTCGGTTTGTTTTATTTAATAAGGTCTTTTTGAGCAGTTAAACAAACCTTAAAAGCTTGTTTTTTAAAACATAGCGCTTTGTTTATATAATAACTTTATATTTTATTTTTGATTTTTTTTTTCAGTTATTTTTACATTATACACTATCTAGCTACGTTTCACATCATAAAAAACAGTATTTTTTTTTACAAAAAGCGCTTTACAGCACTCACTGTAATTTAATCAAATGAAAGTCTTTGATAATTCGTTTAAATAGATATTATTTTAGTAAATATTAACTAAAGATCTTTTGTCTTCTGATTAAATTAACGAAATATAGTTGTTCTTAGCTCTCGTTGCGCCGAAAAGCGTAAAACTCCTGTATTAACATCTTTGATTATCTTCGAAAATATATCTTTTGTATTAAATTCGTTCGTTAGTCGTTTATTTATATGTTTTTTAGAAACAATCGTAAACAATAATTGTGTGTTCGTTGTTTAAACACAAAAACTTGAATGTTTTGTATATATTGTTTTACTTGTTCTTAATGGTTTTTTACTTAATCAAATTATATGAGTAATGAAGTGTGAAATGCATTTGGCTTTTTTAAAATATATTTTAAACAGCGTGAAACGCACTTGAGTGATATGAAATGCAGCAGTACCAAATTATCGTGCCTTTTGAGCGATCGATTTTGCTTATCAATGACGAGGAATTATTACTAAACGTCAACTCGACCAAAAAATTTTTAATTAAAAAGCGGAAATTCGTCTAAAGAATATATATTGATTTTCCATAGGTTTTCTTTTTTTAAAAGCTAATAAACTCAACTTAATAAAAGAAAAATTTTATTAAAAACTATTTAGCTTTTTCAACGATGAAATAACAAGCTAGCCACTATATTAATTTTCACCGTTGATCTGGTTTTATTTAATGTCTTTGTTTCAATTAAATAATTGTGTTTTTTTAGTTACAAACCCGCAAGTTTTTTTTATCGTTTTTCGTATCTGATAACGACTTTAATGTATGTTCAGATCAATTAATAATAGAAGACTGAAGTAAAAAAATAGTTTAATTTTTATTTTTAATTATTTAATATTTGACTTCAGGTGTAGTTTTACTTAATAAGCTTTAAAAAAAAAGATTTGTGTATGTCTTTATATGTTTTCTAGGCAAAGAAGCGAGAAAAGGGGACTTGTCGAAGTATAACAAAAAAAAAGATTAATGTAAATAAAATAAAAGTATTCATATAAATTATCAAAACCAGTATCTAAGACGCTTTAGTTGAGTATTTACTCTATCAGAAACGACTGTTTTTCTTTTTAAACTATTTCATATATAAAAAAACTGTGATTATGTCCTGTCGACTTTAACATTTTTATATTTATGTCTGTTTCTTGTGTACACAAGTTGTTTTGAACAATGTTTTTAAATAAATATATTTCGTCTAAGCTTAAAAACATTTTATGAAACGATTAGTAAAATCTTTCCACACAGAGTCTTCTTCCTGTAAGCCTGTTGCGTGTTTCTCTTCTCTAATTTTCAAAAAAAATCACGTTTATTTTAGACATTTTGTTTGTTTTACTTCATCTTGTTGGCTTTTTTAATAATATTTTTTTTAATAACATAAACCAATATACATCTTTATACTTTTATAAAAACAGTTTAGAGTTTGTTGTTTGTACTGAAGTTACAGATTTGTTCTTTTTTATTTGTTTTATAGTCAAATAAAAATTACCTTTAGGCAGATTTTTTAAAACTCAAATCTTTAACAAATATTTTACTGCCTTAAATGAAGTGTTGTGTTTTCAATTTGTTTTTTTTCATGTTTATATTTTTCCCTTATATTATTTTGTGACTGCTCGTTTTATTTATTTACTTAAAAATATGTTTTTTACACAATCTTTGTTTTTTCTGTGTATTTAGTGAAGTATGTTTTTGCTTAAATACTTGAACATTTCTATATATAGAATATATATCTTTTTTTCTTCTTCATTAAAAAGAACTTCATTTCTTTAATTGCCTAATTTTTTAAAGATAATGGGCACAGAAAAAAAATTGTTGTGTTACAAAAAATATTTTAATTTAAAAATAAGAGCGCAAGGGGAACGTTATTCATACATTTATATCTTTTCGTTGCATTTTTCAGTTGTTTTCAAGTTTTCAATTCTTCAATTGGGGAAGGGGGGGATTTTTAATTTTAAAAAAACAGACACGATTGTAATTAAAATATACCAGCAAAAATTTAAAAATTATTACTTATATGTCAGTCACTTTAATAGGTCTAATAAATAAAGATATACCAGAAGACAATATTGAAAAAACAGTAAAATGTAACACTTTTTTATAATCTTTTTTGTCTGATGTTATTTTTTCTAGTATTTAATCGCACGTAAAAACAATTTTTTTGAACTTATTTGTAAAAACAATGTAATGGGTAGAAAACAGTAACACGTATGCTAAAACAATTAATATAAAATAAAGAAATTAAAATTTTTTACTTTTATAAATATATTTTTCCGTTTATTAATCAATTACAGAGCTATATTACTTATAATGATTTTAAATCATAACAAATGTATTTATACAAGGGTTTTTTCAGTTTCAATAGCGAGCCCACGATATTACGGCATTTGAGTGGATATCGCGTTTAAAAGAATAAACGGGTGCTCTATTCCGGATTGCCAATATATATAAAACGATATTTTTATAAAAGTAAAAATTTTTTTGACGAAAGATATTTTATCAAAAAAATGTTTTAATTATTGTTACACGCCAAACACCTTGCCTCTCTTCCTTTCTTAAAGAATTAACTATAATAAATAAATAAAAAAAAGATCCACTATCCGGTATCGAGCAGCCCTTCTATAGATTACTACTATATAAGATACAAACTCAGTTTCATAGCTATAATCTTAGTATATATATTCTACAAATAAAGAAAAATTTAACGAAAAAAACATTTGTTGGTAATATTGTAATAAAATTATAAAAGTGTGAGGTCTGTGGCGTGGGGGAGTTTTGTGTTGTGTGACAATTATTAAACAATTTGTTCGGTTCGTTTCCTTATATGTTAATATCTTATATGTGATCTGATATAATATTGAACGACAGTAAAATATTATTATTTTCTTTGTTATTATTTGTTTTCCTATAATATCTCTTATTTATTCACGTAACTAATATTTTAATCTGCTTTTTGATTTTTTTTAAAACTTTAAATGGCTGTTATATAGTTTGTATTATTTTATATACCGACTCTTCTTCTGATGAAATTTATAAAAACTTTTTTGTCTTTTTTGAAGACCTGTCCAGGTTTTTTTTAACTAGATATACTTATTTATTTTCTTAAGCAGCATTTTTATTTTTTTATATTATTATTGTTACTTCCCCTAGAGTTATTTGTGTTTTTATATTCATTTAATTATCTCTACAACTGTGGTTTCATGCTGTTAAACTGCCTCTTTGGTGTTTAAAGGCATAATTTAGTTTTTCTCGTTATTCGCGACTTTTATTAAATTAGGTGTCGTTTATTGCGTAAAAACCGGATGATCATAATCATTTTAGATAATATTATAAGTAAAAAACGTATATAATTGTAACTTTGTTTAAAATAGCCGTGTACACATACATGTACGTGTGAGAATTAGAAGATATATTAAAAAATCTTTATAATTTGTTTAACATAAATTTTTTATTATAGAACCGAAAATATTTTTATGATGTCTTTATATAGAAGAAATAATATATCTCTTTTAAAACATCTATATTCAATTTCGCACACGAGATTCTCTTAAGCAGAATTACATTTCTATATATTTTTACTTAAAAACGTATCCAGGTTTTTACGACCTTTCTATACATGCAATACAGTAGCAAACATTACGTTTACTCTGTTTGTTTTCAATAATTGTTTGTATTTTTTAGAATTTTTTTTGTTTAAACACGATTTCTAATTTGATTCTGTAGTTTCTGAAACAACTTTATGATCGCACTTCTGTCTGTTTTTGGCACAACTTTCTTGAATATTTTATTAAAGACAAATGTTTATTTTAGTTTTTTCGTAATGAAAGAGTTAACAGAGCGATAAGTGTATATATTATCCTGTATCGACTGTATATCGATACCACTATGACCTTCTTTAGATAGTATTTTTCAACAAAAAAGATTTTGTTTAAAACTTATTGTTGTGTTAGTATCGACTATTATCGTGTAGTTCATTAGTTATAGCTTTACTATTTCATTTATTTTTTGTCTTTTCTTATCTAACAGGCATTTTGTTTGTAGTGTTAATTTTTTTGATGTCTCCACAGTTTTATTTTATAGTAGTTTTTCATTTTTAAATGCTTAAATTTGATTGTAAAGACAAGAAACTTCCTGATATCTTGTAAAAAGACTTTAAAGATTTTAAATTATAAAAACACAAAAACTTAATTAAAAAAGAACCCTTTTACTTTATTTGTTTAATAATTTTAAAAAAAGTTTTTGTATCGTTTATAGTAATAATTTTGTTACATGCGGGTTGTTTTTATATAAAAATTTTACTTTTCAGCTTGTCCCACTGTGTATATAATATAGGATTTCTAATAACCCAATGTTTATTGTTTTCGACTTTATAAAATATTCTTTGTTTCTTTATTTTTTCACCATATATATTTATTTACCTCATATATTTATTTACCTCATATATTTATTTACCTCATATATTTATTTACCTCATATATTTATTCCCAGCATGAGCATCTCTATGTATATCTATTTTTTCCTTTAATATTTATATTCAAAAAAAACCTTGAGCATTTTTCTTTTATATGATTTAAAAAAATTTATCGAAGGGTTTTTTTGATAGAGTCGTTTTGTTATTTTAATTTCACAGTTATTGTTATTATCTCCATGTTCTTTTTTCTAATATTAGTTTTATATTTTTACTTGTTCTCTTGTCAGGCAGCCAGTCTTTGTTTGTTTCAATCGTTAAACTGTTTATATTATGTTTGTCTTCAGGCTCGATACTTGTCAGACATATGCTTTCAAATTTATATTTTTTGTCTTTGGAATAAGAAAGTCTTTAAAAAGTAAAAAATTACAATTCCCCATCAAACAACTTATGTTTATATAACGATTACTGTTTTTAATACCAAATAACGCGTACTGTTTTGTAGGACTGTGTAGTTCTACACTAAAAAAAGGTTCGTTTTTTTGAGAAGGGAATATAAAAACATATTCTTGCCATTTAAGCCTTATTTTAGCTAAAAGGCGAATAATATTAAAATGGGAAAGGTCATTGAACCGAATAGAAAAGCGACTGATTATTTTATCATTATACATTATTTTTGGCTCTTCAGTATCCGTAACAAACAACTTAATATTATCACCAAGAATTAGTAAACTATAAACAAATAAAGTCTTTGTCTGAGGATTTTCAAGGACGAATAGCCTTTCAGAAGTTGGATATATTATATCGCTAACGATTATTTCATCGAGTTTAAACCAAACCTCTTTCTTTTTATTATTTTTTTTTCCTCTTATTTTCCTATATTTAAATAGTTTCTTATTACATTCCAGAAGTTTTTCGAAACCGCTTTTTATGCTTTGTTTATCTTTATATTTTAATTCGAATAACGGAATCAAAATTGAGTTGGCAGGTTTATTTGGCTTTAACTTAAAATCTTCTATTGTTAAATTTTTACGTTTTTTAGAAAATTTTATGTTCGCTTTTTTATTTGATGTTAAAAATTCAAAAGGCTGAAGATAACAGAGAAAGTCAAAGCCTTCACGAAGGGATTGGATAGTTTTGGACGGGTTATTTGTTTGTTGAATTGTTGTTTGCAAAAGAGAATTCATTATGTTCATGCTGTAATTTTAATTCTTTTTTTTACAACGACTAAGAAAAGAAATTGTAATTTTTTTTTACTAGTCTTTTATTGGTCGTTATTTTGTTTATTTGTTTCTTAGGTCGTTTTAATTAAATGTTGATTATTTTCAACTATGCATACACACGGTTGTTATTAAAGATTTATTTGAATTTTAATAAAGTCATATATACATTTTTTCACATTTACGTATTGAGCTGAGATAATAAAACGCTGTAGCCGTTTCGTTTTTCATATCTTTTCTCATTATAATTCAATTATACAAAACACTATTATAATTTAAATAGAAAAAAGTTATTTAAAGTAAAATAAATAAAAACTATATTTGAAACAGTTTTAAATAAACAAAATATACTTGTTTTGTTTATGTTGACACTATAAGCTTAAAAACACTGTTTGCGCAGTTTTGATTTTTTTTTGAGTTTTCATTTTTTAATTAAATTTATTGTTCGTGTTTTTTCAATTAAATTCTTTTTTTTTGAGCTATAGATCTAAAACATTAGATACATTATCTTAACTCTGTAATATTATATTGTTTCGAGCTATGCATGTTCGATTCTTCGAACCAGACTTTTTTTAATTTAGTTTGTATATCTTCTTTAAGGGAAAACAAAAAGCCAGTAACAATAATTTTTAAAGATTTAAAAAATATTTTAAAAATTCTAAAGAGTCTCTATAGCTCAAAAAAATAATCAAAACACACACCTTAACAACGCCTATTTAAAAAGATTACTGGTTCTGTGATCGCGCGCAAAAAGACGTGTATAAATATTTTCAAAAAAGTTTTTCAAGAGACTTAAAATATAGAACCAAACTTTTATAATTTAAAGGATTTTTTTTAGTCTCATTTGCTTCTTAATTTAATAAAAATAGAGCATAAATTTTTTAATAGCTTTGACTCTCTCTGTTTTATACTATTGTGTAATTATAGCCTTTATGAGAAAATGACTACTCTGAATTATAACATGAAAGTAGTGACACAAAAACATTTTATTTCTCACATAATCTAGTTACGAAATGTACACTATAATCAATGAAGAAAAGATTATTTAAATAAAAATCAAGTTTAAATCAATTATCACTACCTGCAAATAAACAGATATTGTTTGTTTTTTTATATAGGCTATTCTTAAAGTTAAAATAACGCCTCTTTTCGCTTTTACTTATTTTCTCATTGAATTTTTTGTAAAAATTTTTTTGTGCACTGATCTAACTATTACGTGTGAGTAGGCTGTTTAGATTGAAGTCAAACAACAAACTTTTTACTCTGTCGTTTACCTTTATTAATTTTTTTAGATGTTTTTTAAAACTTTTTGTTTATGTTTTAAATAATCTCATATCATCGGTCACAAAGTCGATGTATAACAAAGCATTTAAAAACAGTGTTTTTTTGCAAACATTAAATCGTTTTCTGTTTTCTTTTACTCAATTGGTTTAATTTGACTATTGTTTATATTTTGAAACTTTTTTATATTTTTATTATCTTGTATATATGTTTCTCAGGGGTTTGCTCCACTGTTATTTTACAATGTTCTTGAGCTATTAAATAGGTGTTGCAAACGATCAAGTCAGTATTATATAATTTTAGTAAAAAATATTAGTTTACTAAATCTTTTTTAATTACGAAGGTTATTCTCTTTACTTGCTAGCTTGTTCAAAAAAAAACAAGATATTTCGACAATATCTATTACAATAAAAAACAGTAGAAATAAAAAAAGAAGAACTGTTTTGATACTTAAGATCTTTATCTGTTAAACGTCTATGTATGTCGTGAAGCTAGTTTTTTTTTATTTACTGGAACAGTTTTCAATTGAATTTTAGTTGAGCTAATAGAAAAATAAATATAAAAAAGAAAAGCCAACGAATCTTGAGTTTAGATAATGATGAATATATGCATTATTAAGCAAATCTTCTGATAAATTATCTACAAATTTCACAAACTATCCCGAATTAATTTAAGCAAACTAGAAAACCTTTCACGTTAACAACACCGTAGTTTTATAATATAATGGTTTACTTATATGCATAAACGGCACAACAGTTATATTTTTGATTCTTTAAAATGAAACAGATACTCTGCCTCGTTCGCTTGTTAATGATCTTCCTCTTAGTGGCTTTGACACTCTTGAAAACTGCCCTCATATAAAAATAGAAGAGACTTTAGTTGAGTTATTTTTTTCAATTTATTGAATTTTTTTAAGTTATTGTATCTCAAAACGATTGTTCGGAGAGAGTTACAGGCCACTGAAACAGACAAAACATTCTTAATAGTATAGTGGGATCAACGTAAACATTTATCAACAGTCGGCTTATAAACAGATACATTAAATTCGTTAAAAACACGTTTCGGGATTTCGTCGAGTGTAAGCATATAGTCTTCATTCACTCAGTAATATATACATTTTTTTTAGCGCGAGTGGATGCTTTTCATGTAGCTTCTGTTTTTGCTTCTTCTTGCTCCTTAGTAAAAAATTTTGAAATAGTGCTCTCTATGATTGTTTTTATGACCCAAGTGTTCTTTAAATAGCTATATTTTTCTTTGCTTTCTGGTTTAAGATAGATTACACATTGTTACAACTATTTTAAAATAGGATTTTGTTAATCGGTTATATTACAAATAGTGTTCTTTTCTAAATCTGTTATATTAGAATGAGTAGAGATTATCGAAAGTCGTCAGTATTGGAATTAGTATCAATGTTTATTTAAAAATTTTATTGTTTTTTTTTAATTATATAAAACCAACAAAAATGCAGACACAATAAAATAAATTGCTTCCACTCCGACGTAATGATCGAAAACACTGTATTATATATATGTTCCCAAGCCTTTTATTATTATTTTTGAATAATATAAATTAAATATGTTTACAGTTAAACCAAGGATTGTTAGCCTATCTTCAACTATCTTTAAATTCAACAGCAAAATTTTTTTTTTAATCAAGTTCTCAAGACCATTTTGATAACATACGATGACATTTTTTAAACTGTTAATGTTAATGATTTATCAAATTTAATATGTTTTTCTCTTTTTGCAGTAAATTTTTTTTTGAAAAAAGAGTACTAAATCGCAATTTTAGCAAAATAAAAACACTTCAAAACAATTAACTGAATATATATTCATTTAAGCTAATATTTTTTATACCCGGAGATGTCATTATTGTAAACGTAAGACACTTATATTTTTTTATATTCTAAAAACTGTTTCTAGTTTACATCAGGCGTCAGTTAATATCTTCTCTTGGAAAATCTATCTTCTCTTAATATTTAAATTATTACGTACACAAAGTCTATAGCAACTATAAAGTTAGAACTCTTCTATAGCGACATTAATTACAGTATGATCCGCCTGTGGGAGAACCCTGTTTTGAGGAAACCGTTGAGTTGGTGTTGTTTTTGAAACTTTAAAATTATATGTAAGAAAATAGTGAAAGGAAGACATTTATTGGATGAAAAAACATCAGTTTAAGTGAAACAAAAATTTTTATAAAAACTGTAGTGTAAAAATTTTTTTCGGAAAGTTGGAAATTCAATAATATGTTTAAAAAAACTTTTAAAAACATACTTGTTTCCTACTTCAAAAAACATATTTTTTCTGTACTCGTTTAATTGAAAATATTTTATTATTATATGTCTTCAACTGTTTTTTTCTCATATTAAAAAGTTATCATGTGTTCTTAACTATAGCGTATAGTAATCGTATCGGTAACGACGCTTGATTTAAATGCTACGTTTTAATGACGCTAATATGGCAAAAAAGGCCTAGTTTTTTTTAAAAAAACTTATGTAAATATTTTATTTTCTATTACATCTTGAAAAAAATTTACATAGAAGTGCTGTTGTTTAAAAATTCAAGTTGATTGAACAGTCTAAATTGTATCACGTTTTGAAAAAAGTTACACACTAAAGTTATTATTGGCTCAGATAACTGTAAGTCATTATTAAATAAATGCTTAAAGAAGATGAGCACAACAACTTTGTATTTTATATGGGGCTTTATGAATATACATTTTTAAGAAATTGAATACTAAATCGCCGAAGTAAGTCCCAATAACCTAGCAACGCGAAAGAATAACAAACAATAAACAAGAAAACGCCTTTTTATATACAGTAACAATATAAGCTTAATAATGTAAGAAATGTCTCACAAACTTTGTTACATAATTCAAATAAGAGGTTTTTTTAATTAAGGAAAAATTCACGATGATTCTAAATTTTGTATTTTTAACATAAACACAAAAAATTAAGCTTTTTGTTCAACTGTTGTTTAGTAAAACTCGCGGTCCCCGTCCCCCATCTTTCGTTTTTCGCTCCCCACCCGTCACAACCCTGACCGACTGTAAATAAAGAAAAAAATCAAAAAACATAGCTGGAAAACAACTTGTCATAGACAAATCGTCACAGGAAAATCAATATAAAAATATATATATAAAAACACTACATAACAA
>SBJP01000271.1:0-19205 GCA_014805705.1 Cucumispora dikerogammari | reverse complement strand
CGCGGAAATTTTGTTTGGTTAAATAAAGTGGGCATGCGGCCCGCCATAAAAAAAACTTTACCGATGCGGCCCGGCATTGAAAAAGTTTGCCCACCCCTGTCTTAAATACACAAAAAATTGATTTTTAGTTTTTAACCTTTTGTTTTTTATTATTCTCGGCGATACAAAAAGCATAGATGTAAATAAGAAAAACAATTAAGCACATTTTAAAACAAGTATACAATAATAAATCAAGTCGCTAGTAAAAAAATACTATCAAAAAAAAATGACCAGGACAGGATTTGAACCTGCAACCTTTTGATCTGGAGTCAAACGCGCTACCGTTGCGCCACCCGGTCTCTATTGTATTATTTTTATGTAATAAATATGTTTTCATTCTCACACTCTACCCCTCGACTGACAGTTGTCAACAAAATCTTTCTTCTGTATCAATTATTATATGATAAACATTTGTAATTTAATAAACACAAATCGCAGGCTTAGTATATCTTTGTTACTGCATAAAAAATATTGATTCTCACCTAAGCTTTTCTTTCGTCACCAATGTTGTTAATCAATAGAACAGTAAATAATAAAGTCTTCGACACAGTCACCCAACTTATTTTTTTTTATTGTTTACTCAGTAATTTAAATAATAAAAAACACTTATATTTAACGAAACTTGTATGAAAAAGTTATATACAGAACTAAAAAAACACATTGTCTATACTTACTTTTTTTAATTAATATTTGTTATTCTTTTTTTATATTTTATATGTCTTTTCCTTTATCTTATTATTATTATTATTATTCAGTTTTTAAGATGTTTTAGTAGTATTGGATATTATAATTAGTGAGAGATTTACAATTAAAAACAAAACTTTTAATTAAAAATATTTTCATTAAAACTTTTTTTTACTGCACTGTTAGTAATATTAATAGTGATAGTTAGCTGCTTTTTTGTACATTGATTATTTTATTTATTATTATTTTTTACTAATATATTAACATCACTTTCTAATATAGAAAACCATGAATGAGAACTCATTATTTTTATTAGTAATAATAAGATTACCACAACATAGCTTTTTTATATAAATGAAATTTTGTAATTGAAATTGTTGTTTTTTTATGACTATTACAAATAGTATTACTGATAAGTATAATAGTGTAGATTGTTTGCGTTATTGTTTAAAGTAATAAGACGACTTTTTTTTTGACTTATACTTGATTGATTTTTACTTTTACTCATAGAGCGTAATACTTTTGGTTTAACGACTTAGTTGAACTTGTTTTTTACTTATGTACTATACAATTTATCATCTCATGCTTAAATATGACTAACTCATTTACGCATTTTAAACCTTAGATTTTATCTAATATATTGCTTATACCAACTATATTAGTATTTTTTTGTTTTTCAGGTGTTTCTTTATTAATAGCTGAATGTTTTTATTTACAGTAAAGATGTATTTGTTAGTTTGATTTGGATCTGTTGAAGGAAATGTATATTATCAATAGGTTGGTTACTTAAACATAAGGTTCGTTATTTCATTATTAAATAATGTTTTTTCACTGTAAAATATTTTTTTTGTTTAAATTCTTAATTTTACTAGTTTGTTTTTTATATTAACAAGTGAAATTAAAGTTTTTATAAAGTTGATTTAAGCAAATCAAAACAATTTAAATAAGAGTTTTTATATTTATACACTTTTTCACTTTACATAGCTTGAAGTTAAGTAATAAAATTTGAAACAGCTATTTTTAATAAATGAAAATGTTAATTAAAAAAAATTAGTGCCCCTATATAACAACAGTTTAGTTTATAGCTGTTTCTGTTGCGGCTTCAAGAAAATATGCCTTACATGTTTGACTTATAACTGTTTTTTTTCTTTTCGTTTTTTAATGGAACAATATATTTTTTTTTTGCTTATTTTTAATGATACGTTTCTGATATATACATATAATAAGATTGTTTTCAAATAATAATTTAAATAAAAAAAACGCTTTAAGTTAAAATTTTACTCGTAGATTTCGTCAATCAACAAAAATAAAAATTTTTTTTTATTTGAAAAATATGTTTTTGTCGTTAAAAAGTAGAGTTTAGTTTTTTTAAAATCAACAAAAAACATATTAGTTAACAAAATCGTTTTTTGAAAAATAAACTCGATTAATATAAATTAAACGAAAAAAAATGAAGTTTTAAAAGCAAACATTTATATAACTTTCTATTTGAATTATAAATATATATTTGTAATTAAATATATCGAAAGTAAAATATGAAAAAAAAACACATATGCTTATTTTTTTATGAAAAAATTGTAATTGTGTGATAAAATAAGTGTTTTATATGTTTAATGTTGCTTGTTATATAATCTATTAAAATATATCTAAAACGGACGTGCACTTTTAGTTGCAAATTTTATTTTTGATTAACAAAAATAAAAAATAGAGCCAGAAACGTGTTTAATAAAACGATGTTTATTGTTGAACTAGCGTTAAAAATTTTTAATGTGCTTTTTTTTCTAAATCTCTTAAATTTATATCTAAAATAAACTTTTTTATGTTCTTGCGGATGTTTGTTTTATCGCTTCTTATATCCTATATAACGTTTCATTTTTTTTTCAAACTCTCGATTTTTTAATATGAATATCAGGTTTTTAGGGGCAACAAAATATTTTTTATGACATATTGTTTTATGTAAAAAAAATGTGTTTTTAATCTCAAATAACCTTTACACGCGTCGGTTATTACTAGGGTTGATATAAAAATTTAGCAAGTACTAAAAAAATTGCCAAATTTTTACAAGAAATAAGATTTTGCCGAATAAAAATTTGACAAAATATTCCCATGAAAGATATTAACAAATCCAAAGCTCTCAAAAAATTTATTGTAAAACACTCATGTTTTAAATTTATTAATAATAAAATACAATGTAAAGGATGCAATTCAATGCATAAGTATAATATCGAAGAGGGTCAAAAGCCTTTATTTAAACACACGACTCTAAAAACTATATAGAAAAACATGGCTATATACAAAAATCTTTGGATTTTAAAAAAAACTAATGATAGACGCAGTTTCAATATGAGGTTATTGGAAGGATTTGCTTTGACGAATATTCGCATTGAAAAACTCAATAATGTCAAGTTAATAAATTTTATAGAAGATTTTACAAATGAAAGAGTATATTCTTTATCTTGGTATAGACAATAAACAATATCGATTTTGTACGATAGAGAATATAATTTATTGATTGAACAATTAAAAAACAAGATATTTATTTAGTTTTTGATAAAACAACGATATTATTGAACGTTAAGTTTTAAATTTATTAATTGGTTTATGTGACGAAACAGAATGTAAACCAGCTAAACAGTCAAAACAATTTCCTTTGAAAAGACAAATTCGCTGAATATTAACTTTGAAATTTTAAAATTATTAGATAGTTTGTTCACAACAAAAGATTAATATAATAATGTAAGATTCATCATTTCCGACGCTGCGTCATATGCTATCGAAGCTGAAAAATTGTTAAAAGCAATAATATCAAAAATTAAGCATGTAACATGTATTATATATGGGTTGATATAGTGGCAGAATTTTTAATATCTTAATGTTGTAATATCGATCGTCTAGTATCTTTCATTAGAAAAACATTAACAAAGAACAAAGCTAACATGACACTGTTTTATTAAATATTTGAAACACTATTACAAAAGCTTTTAATTTAAACCCGATAAAGTACATGGCTAACATTTGTATTTTAAATTAGTGAAAACTTTCAAAAATATATTGAATATGTAGGCAGCTTAAATGACACAACAACAGATGTTGTTTATATTAGGTTGTTACTTAATAGTGAAGCTATAATATTCGAATTTTATTTATTTCAAAAATCAACAAATTCACATTAGAATAACTAAATTTGAATCTACAAAATTAAATACATTCGACCAGATAAAAATTTTAAAACAACAAAAAATGAAAATTGATGTTTCATCTGTAATTAAAAAATGAAAAAGAGTTCTTGATAAAAATTCAGATTATTCTTATTTTTCTAATTTTTCAATACTTAAATGCTCAGATAAAAATAAAGCTTTAGGTGCAATATCACTAAACTCAGTTGACGCAGAAAGATCATTTGTAAAATAAAAATTTTATTAACAAGTGAGCGATCTTCAATAGAAATTGACAATTGGAGCAACCTTCTTTTTTTATATTTTAATAATAACAGTGAATAAATCTACATTTTGAACATTTTATGTTCGAAATTTTATTAATTAAAAATGCCGATTTTTTTTTGTCTATTTTTTACATGTTTTTCTTTAAAATTTGCTGAATTTATTTCGGCCCCCAACTATAACACTTTTGCCGCGCCTGCTTTCTTAATCAATTTTTGACAAAAAAAAATTAATTAGTAAAAAACATTGACAATATTATTACGCTACATATATGTACCACATATATTCAAGAATTAATATAATACAGAGACTCTATCAGAAAAAACAATGCTCTTGTTGAGAAAAAAAAAATTTTTCTCATATAAAAAAACAACCATTTTTTCTTTGTAAAAACAATCATCGTTTATATAAGGAAGACATTGTTTTTTAATATAAATAAAAAAAAGGTCTATACAAGACACCAATGTGTTCATAGAAAAGATGTGTCTTTATATTAGTAAAAGAGACTGTCATGTGAAAAAAAAATTTCTGCTTAAACTGTTCTTTTTTATTGAATAATAATATTTTGTTTATACACTTTAATAAGAAAAATAAAAGTTCATTATTTTTTAGTTATTTAAGAAAATTTTTTTATTATAATTCTTTCAAAAATTTTACAAACATATACAACAAAACTATAAGTTACACTTTTGAAAATTTAGAATATTTAAATAGTCTTATTTACATTTAAAAACTTAAAAAAAATTGTCAATAAAAAATAGAATCAAAGTAATTTAATAGAGAGACTATCGTTCATTGTTTTACTCAAACATAAAACGTATTTGAAAAGCTTCTATATAATCTACTTATATTTTACAAGAAACTAACAACATACCGATATTGTTTATTTTATTTGGCCAAACGAGTTTTATTTTTAACCTGAGTTCTTTAAGGTTTTTATCAATATACACCCACACATACTCAATTAAATTTATATCTGGTAATTGAGGTTCAAAGAATCACGATAATGTTTTTTTTTTCAAATTTTTTCGTCATATCATTTGTATAACACTTTACAATGTCTTGCTGAGTTTTAGCATAACTTTGCATATCTATATTGCGTGCCGTTTGTTATATGTTTCTGTTAAGAACTTTAATAATTTCACTCTTATTCATATTTGTCTCAATCTTTAATTTTTTCGAAACCGCTATATATAATGTATTAATTAACCATCAGTGAAAAGCCCAAAAATTTGACGATAAGAACATTTTTTATATTATTATAGTATTCAGGTTACATCAAACCTTACACTTTTCGACACTCCAGAACAATGGAGTCTTTCGCTTAACGCTACAGATTGTGTTTTTAAAACATTTGAATGTTTTCATAACTAGATCTCTAAAACTTAAATTTTTTTTATGTTAAGTTTTGATTGCAACAATCTTGACAAAGGTTTTTTTCCTGTAATGTTTTTCGGTCGGTCTTTTCTGAAACAACTTTTTTGACGTTGATTCTGTTATCAGACTAGCTAGTTGTCAAGTACTGTTTTTGTGACTTTATATAATTTCAATCATGTTTACATCAATAACACGTTTCTAAGTTTTTTTTTCTTTTCGAACAGTCTATATGTCTACTGTCTAAAAACTTGTTTTATAATTAACACGTATTTTTCTTGATGCTTGAGGATTCGAACTTCTGTTTTTTTTTGCTTAACTGTTTAGATTTTTTTTTCACATTAAAGACAGTCAAAAAGTTTTTTTTGTCTCCATGCAACAATAAACTATTATAATGTTTTTTTCAAAAGCTTATTTTTTGAATTAAAGTTGTAATTAACATTTTTAAAGAAAGAATTTTTTTTATTTGAAAGATTTTTAATTGTGTTTTATTTTTAAAATTCTAAATATAAATGTAGATTATTAACTGTTCAAAAGTTGCAAAAATGCATCACTTTCTTTATTTTATCTAGATGTGAAGTTTTTAGAAAACTTGAAATTTAAATATTTTATAAAGATACTAAAAAACAAAGACAATTTTTTTTTGGCATGTTGTATACGACAAAGAGTTTTTATATGAGAAATGTTTATATATAGGAAAATGTGCTGTGTTCAAAAAAACAGTTTTTTAGCTGAGAATTTTTTTTTTAAGGGCATTTTCAAAAATGGCATAAAAAAATACCCATATTTCAAAAATAGCATAAAAAAAGTTCGTATTTCAAAAATGGCATAAAAAAATACTCATATTTCAAAAATGGCATAAAAAAAGTAGGAAATTTCAAAAATGGCATAAAAAAAGTTCGTATTTCAAAAATGACATAAAATTGGAAAAATAAGAAAAAACTGTAAAATAAAAAAACAGATAAATTTATAAATAAATAAATTATATATTGAAATAAAAAGTAAAAATAAACAATATCAAAGTTTAAATATGTTTGATATTAACAGTATTTGAAAGCCTGCTTTTTTTATTAAAAATTTACTTTTTATTTTAATATATAATTTTTTAAATTATTTATAAATTTCTTATTTTTTATTCTACGATTTTTTCTTATTTTTCTAATTTTATGCATTTTTTGGAATTTCGTAATTTTTTTATGACATTTTTGAAATTTTCTGCTTTTTTTATGTCTTTTTTGAAATACGAACTTTTTTATGCATTTTTTGAAATACGGCCATTTTTGAAATATGTATATTTTTTTATGCCATTTTTGAAATACGAACTTTTTTTATGCCATTTTTGAAATATGTGTAATTTTTTATGCCTTTTTTGAAATATGTATATTTTTTTATGCCATTTTTGAAATACGAACTTTTTTTATGCTATTTTTGAAATAAGGGTATTTTTTTATGCCATTTTTGAAATTTTCTCTTTTTTTTATTAAGAAGATTGTTTTTATAAGCGATAATAATCATATATCCCGTATATGCACACAAATCTCTTTTATCCGCTTATGATTTTAACTGCTAATGCTTTATAATGACATATGTTTTTATCAGTTATACTTTTTTTTATTATAATGTTAGTTTCTCTTTTTCAATTAAAGATTTTTTTATAATTTATATTAATTACATTGTTTTTTATAATAATCTATAAAAATACTGCAAAAAAGAAACTTTTTTGTTTTTCAATAAAATCAAAAAAAATTAGCGTATATAATACAGCCGTTCTAATTCATCTTGACATTGTACTACACTTTTTAATCTTTTATCTTATTTTGATGCTTTAATCAGTGTTTTTACTCCAAATAAATATTTTAATTTTAAAGCACCTTCTATTTTAATTAAACAAGAAAAAATATTTTTAATAGGTTTCTTATAAAGCGTTGATAAATAAACAAAGATAAAAATCAAAAAAACTTTTGAAAATAAAAAAGCTTGAATTAATTTATTTATCTCCTAACAACACAGCTCAACCCGATTGAAGAATTTACAGCAAAAAAAGCGCTATTTCTTTAAAGTAAATCTACAACCATAAGCAGTTGCATTTGAGTATCAATAAAGCTTTAGGTTGCATTACATCAGAACACTTTTAAATTTTTTTCTATTTTGTTACAAGTTTTATTACAAGAGAATAAGAAGAGGGTATTTTTTAATTAAATTTTTTTGTATTCTTTTTCTTTTTGCATATATATCAGTTTTTATAAAGAGCCCAAATACGCCTTTTTAACGAAAAACGTATTTTATCGTTTAATTAAAAAGAAAAGTGTTGTTAGAAAAAAAACCGTATAGATTTAATTATAAAAAGAAAACTAACGCAAACTAAAACTATTACATGAAAAACGAAAAAAAATAGATTATTATATAATAGAACTAAGCTTTCTGAAAACTTCGATTTATTTGATACAATTGAAGTTGAATAGTGAAGTTAAAATCTGGTATCGCGACTGTACATATTTTATTGAAGTTTAACGGCCCTGCTACGAACATTTACACAACAATAATAGCTGGTAGCCGAAAATGCTCAAGTTATTTAAGCGCCTTCGAGTGTCACGCTATTGAAAATGCCTCGAAATGTCTATATATTAATTTATTTAAGTTAAAAAAAATAGAAAAGTTTTATTTGAACACAAATAAAAACCAAATGTGCATAAAATATACAATGTTTCGATATTAACATTAGTACCGAAAATAAAAAACGATATAAACAAATATTTTCATTATGTTTTTTATTAATTTTCTATATCTTGCCATTGAATCGCTTACTTAAAAACGGGTTTTGCAAGCGCCAAAACGACTGGGGAACTTCGATAGCCTCACTAGTATTATGAAATTCAACGTGATAAAAACCCGATTTTTTTTAGAGGACTTGATACGTGTATTACACGAAAATAAGTTGTTATTTTATAAAGAAAAATAAAAAAATAAAAGCTTATCTGTTTATTAATAAAACTCTTCTTGTTTATCCTCAACTAATAAACTGCTTACAATATTATATTTAATCTTATAAATGAAACTTTATCAACAAATCCAGGGTTTAATCTACTTCTTAGAACACTATGTATTGTTTTCTGTGTACTAAAACTTTGTTAAACATAAATTTCGCTTACACTAAATCTTTTGAATTTTGTTCTTATAAGCAAGATTCAATTTTATTAATACTGTAACATTTAAATAAGTATCTAATATCATTTCTGAAAAAGCAATATTTAAAGCTATTAACGCATAGAGTTATTAATCATATACATAGAGTGTTTTCATATTTTCTAATATTCTTTTAGCTGAATAAAAAATCGTGTCACCAGGATAATTCAATGCAACAAATTCAAGATATTTTATCATGATATCGTAAAAATAAAAGAACTTTGATTTTGAATTCAGCTATATCTAAAAACAAATATTGTTTTCACACTAGCGCTGCTTTCGAATCAGATTGAGCTACGCTTTAACATCTTTTTATTAGATATAAAGAGCAAGAACTCAAATAGAATCGGTGTATTTTATTTCGTTAAAGTTAAACATTTTAGATTGAAAATATTTTTTTAATTTAAACATTCTATCTTTCATCGACTTGAGTAACGGTTATATATATACTCTTACTGCTCTCTAATTTTATATATTGATCTATCAAAATAAATGCTACATTTACAACTTTGATATGAGATATTACTTCTTTAATAATCAAATTAAGATGATAAAACTACATTTTCATAGCAAAATAACATATATTTTCTAAATGACAATTGCTGTCAACGATTATATTTTTTTTTCTCCTACGTTTATACACTGTGTAATTTTAATATTCTTTGGTTTTAAATTCTCACAATAACATTTCAGTATATAAAATTGTTTTGAACTTTTATTCTAAACTACAAAAGTTTTCAAAAAACATTATCTGTTATTTATATTTTCGACAAAACTTAGTAAAATTATTATATTTATCTCGAAGCGATGTTTTTTTCTAACCAATAAAAAAAATATTACATCATGATCATCAAACAAATTGTTTAAAATGCTTTCTTCTAATTTGTTATAAAGTAGATTAAACTGCTTTTTAATGTTACGAGCTGAGATGCTTTCAAAGAATATGATATTATAAGACATACACAGAATCTATAAAAAAAAATAATCGAAATGGGTGTATTTAGCAACATATTGTCAAAGCAATTATTTATTTAACAGTAAAACAAAGATTGTTTTTATTATTAATATCCTGTGAAAAAACTAAAAGCTTCTTGAAAATTTTTTTGATTTGAAAACTTTTGCTTTGCAGTATAAATAGAAAAAAGACTTGTCTCGTATGTGTCGACATAGACTGCATAAACCGATTCTTCTTCAAACAGATCATAAACTTTCTTACACACAATACACTCTGCGTTTGCTCCAAAGTTTATTTATATGAAAGAAAACCACTGTCAAATAAAAAAACATCTATTTGTTTTAACTACTTTTTTCGTTAAAAAGATTTTTATCATGAAATATATTTATAAGAATTAACATCGTAGCAAAGTTTTTTTAGAAAGATATTTAAAAAAGGTTACAGAAGACATATGATAAAAGTAGGGAACGTCACGAGCCATACCAGAGGATAATGATATTTTTGTATTTTGTTTAAAAGTTATTTACAAGGGCAACGGTTGTTTGAACAATGTCAGAGATGATTGTGATAATGTCAAAGACGCACCTTTAATTTGTAAAACATATAGTGAATTTATCAACACCATTTAATTTTTTTTCTTTGTCTCGGTTTATAAAAAACATATTATGTCAAACATTATTATGGATATGATCAAATAAAGATTAAATAAAACAAACTAAAAAAAAATATTCTGCATTTGATTTTTTAGAAATGTAAAAAATAACATATTATTTCTAATATTAGTATATTAACAAAATAGCTTTTTTTCGAAAAAACTTTTGTATTTTGTTTATATTTTTCGGTAATTTCAGTATTTTTTTAAGAAAATACAATGTTCTTTTAGAAGATTTATTTAAACAGGTAATGGCTTCGTAATACGAACCCATAATGCCAGTAATATAATAAAGTATCGATAAAAATTAGGTATATTAAAGATATTTAAAAAACTGATTTTTATTAAAACATTTTTGAGTCATGAATACATACGATTATTTACTTGCTGTAAAAAAATATTATCAAAAAAGAGCGCTATATCAAATAAATGCTCAGTGTTTACTGAAGAACGCACATTAAAAAGTTCTATGTTTTTGTCCCCGGGCTTATAGTTTGTTGACGTTTTTCATCTCTAAAGCGCCTGCTGCATTTTCTAAAACTTTTTCTTTAATTTCTAAATTATCTTCATTATGTTTTGAATTGTGCTTCGTCGATTCTCTTACACATTTTTTATATTCTGAAGCTAACATTTTATCGTTTAAATCGCTTTTCTTTTCTTTCGATATAAAATTTTCGTAAATATATTAAAAAGATTATGCTTCCGATATAAAATTTTGTGTACCATGTTCACTAGATTGCGTCTATATAACAAATTTTATACATAAGATTGGCTCTGTAATGTTTTGTCAACTGTTTTGTACCAAAAATATTTCTTCAAGATTATTTTTCTCGGAAATATAAATATATGTTTTTGACGTGACTATCTCATTTTGAGACTGAAGATAATGCAGATTAAATCTAAATTTAAAAACAAAGTTTTTTGTATCCTGTAAATAACCTACTAGAGAATTTTTGGCACCAGAAGAAGATTTAATAAAAAAATGTAAATTTGAAAAGCAACTCATTACGTTTTTTACAGTATAAATTTCTGTATAACAGTGATCGATTTTTGTGTTACCAACATATATAACATGAAATTCATTATTGGGAATGTATTTATTATTGCTTTCATGTAATTGCGCTTCACATACTAATATTTCCATTTCACACTCGAATGGAAAGATATTAGATTCTGAAAAATTACTAAACGTTTTTGTAATCCATATATCAATATACACATCATCGTCTTGAATAAGAAAACCTTTACTTCTAACAGCAACCTCGCTTCCGATCAAAAGTATTGGATCTTTACTAAGTTGATAATTTTCTTGGGCACAATAAATATTTAACATTTGAAAAACTATAGCTGTCATGATGTATATTTTACAACAAAAAAATACAGAATCTTTTTTAAATAATTACGAAAATATTTGTTTTTGTAAATATTATTTTATATTAAAAACATTTTAATCAAATGGCGAGACACACGCTACGCGACCCAAAATCACTCTATTGACGTATTAACGACTGCTCATCGGGCCATTGTTGCTGCTCATGATGTATATTTATTACAAGTTGATTAATACTCGATTATTTGATTGAATTAATAAACTTCTATAAGAATCATATTTTTAATATTTGCTTTTCGAGCTGAGAAGAAAAACATTACTGGTTTAAATTATTTTCAAAAAAACACAAACACGTGACTGATTATACAATAAAAAACAGAAACAGTATTTATTACAAAGAATTTTATAAAAAAATGCTGATTTTAACGCATACAAATTATATCATATGTTTAATTAAAAAATTTTTATTATATTTTAAATAAGTAGATGTTATTAAAGAAAAATTTTTTTTTTATTATATATAAAATCTATTATTTTTTTACAGATAAACAACGTAAACACAGTATCAATAACGCTCACCTTTGTAAAAAAAAAAATTAAAAAAAAAATTTTAATTTAAAAAACAAACAATCGTAAAATAAACTAACAAAACCCAATCACGGTTTTCAGACGCTTTTCACAACAATGACTAAATATAAACAATGTTTACTTAAAAATAACAATAGTTTTAATACATTTTTATTTATTTTTTTTCTTCATTAAACTATAATAAAAATTTACTTAACTAATTTTATAGGTGTAATGTATAAGTAACTGATTAAGCGTTTTATATAAATAAACAAAATTTTTTATTTTTCAATTAAAGGCTTAATCAAATAATTAAACGTTCTAATATAATAATCGAATTATTAAATAAATTCAAATATATTTTGGAAAAAAAAGTTTTTTTTTAAACAACAATGCCTTTTATATTTAGTTATAAAGCTTAAAACCAATTATTATTTTTTTTAAACAAAGTGTATTAATTCTGTAGTATATGTTTTAATTCTTATTATATATCTATGTTATTTACTATAGCGCTTATTATATTTATATACTTAATTATTGGGTAAAAATTTTAATTACTAAAAAATAAAACGTTTATTTTTATATAACCTTATATATAATATTAATATAAAAAAATTACAATCTATAAAATCATTTCTTTAATTAAATAACCTATAATCTAAACTGTATATTTATATACAAGTGCATATTTACAAAGACATATATTAATCAATAGTATATGTTTAGTTTTTTATATTAAAAAAATATACATATTTTTTGATTATATTTATATGATGTTATTATCACGACTCTTAGAGAATTTTGAAGTATATAAGATTGTAATAACACTTTGCAGAAGCTTATTTTACAGGAACAACAAACATTGAATGTTTTAGATGTTTTTGAACTATTTTGTATATTAAATTAGTTAAGTATATAAAAAATATAATCAGGATCCATACTTTATAGTAGTTTTTCTAATATCATAATTCAAAAAAGAAATATAACTGACTAATTAACATAATTATATTTAAAGCTCTTAATAAAAATACTAGATTAAACGAAATTTTTTTAGTCTTTTAAACAAACCCGAATCAAAAAATAAAAAAAACCTTTTGCAATAAAAACGAAAAAAAACATATAATGTTATAATTAGCTATATAAATCTATTGTGTTTTTTTCTAAGCCAAAATAAAAAGATTTACAATTTGATTTAGTAAGTAAAACTGTGTAACAATCTAAATATACAATATTTATGTAAAAAAAATTTAAATTAAATCATTTATACAGCCTGAAGTTATTAAAATACACATATGATATAACATCAAACTTTTTTTTTGATTATACTACAAAAAAAATTAAAATTAAATTTGCAATTTTCATCAAATCAAGTATTATTAAACTGACTTAAAATACTTTTAGTAGAAATAAATAAAAATTTAAAATACAAAAAACAATAAAAATTTTAGTAATACTAACAAAGTTGTTTTAAATATAAAACATAGTGTTGATAGTATTTGTCAAATCTTAAAACAATTAGTAAAACTTTGACACAAAAAAAAATATATTTAAAAAAGATTTATAAATATTTAAGTTATTTCAGACTTTGTTTATTTTACAGTATTAATTTATTATTTTTTAAATGTTTTTATCTTTAAATTTATATAAAATATTTGAACTAATAAACTAAATAAAGTTTTAATGTATGAAAAAGTTAACTTTTTTACAATAAAAACCTTATATTGTTTATTTTGTAAAATATACAATATAAAAATAAATTATTTTTATATATTAATTATATTTATATATTAAAAAACTTTTTTATTTATTTAATAACATTTATAATAAATAACTGATATTAAATATATTAATTCAATAACACGAATCAAAATATATTTATAACAAATAACTTTTTTTTGTTTATATATAAAAACAATCTAATAACAAAAAAGAAAAACATATAAAAAACAATCTAATTACTTAATAAAAAAAACATTTGTTTTTTTTCTAATAATAAATAACTTAATAATAAAAATTTTTTTTTCTAATAATCAATTAAATAAAAACACATTTTTTAAAAAAATATTAACATACATTATAGATATATTACTTTTTTAATATTTTTAATATAAAAAACTTATTATACTTAAATTATACTAAATATAAAAAAAATATCTAAAACTGTTGCACCAATATATAACTACAAAAACAAAATTTGAGTTCTTTTGATTTATATATAATAAAATACTTTTTTTTATTAAATTCGTTTCGTTCGTTTCGTTTCGTTTCGTTATTGTAAAACTATTATATTAAGATAATATATATTTTTAAAAAAAAAATAAGAAAATCATGAACTCACAGAAAAACATTTATTTTATTTAACAATCAAATACAATAACAAAACAATCAAATACAATAACAAAACAATCAAATACAATAAAAAAACAATAAAATATCAAATTAATTAATATAAAAAAACAATCAAAATAATATAAAAAAACAATATAATATCAAATTAATTAATATAAATATTTTCGTATTTCAGGTTCAAAAAATTCAAAAACTTTTTTACGTTTCAATTTTCCCGTTGGAGTTAATAACTCCAATATTTGAAAAGACTTTGTTGACACAATTATATGTTTTGGAATTTCAAGTTTACACAATTCTGAAGTTCTAATTAAATGTGACGAAATAATACTTACTTGTTTTTTTATATAATCAGGTGTACTTATAATAATTTTATTACTTATAATATTTTCCTTTAAACAAACAATTCCAATTAAATAATTACTATCTGATTTACCAACAATAGCAATATCCACAATTATATTCTTATCATCATTATTATTAGTTATAAGATGTAAATTACTTCTATACAAAGCCTCTATTTTCTCTGGATTTATAAACTCTCCATGTGGAATTTTAAATATATCTGTTGTCCGTCCAATAATACTTAATTTCCCATTATTAATTTCTACTAAATCTTCAGTTTTAAACCAACCATCTTCTGAAAATACAGATTTTGTTAGTATAGGGTTTTTATAATATCCTTTAAAAATGTTAGAACCTTTAAGATAAAGAAGTCCTTTAGTAGAAGGATTATTGTTTTTATCAAGGATCTTTATTTTATTAGGAAAATAAGGGATACCAACTGATGATTTATTATTAGATTGGTTATTATTATTACTAGTATTATTACTAGTGACTGGCAGGGCGGGTGGGTGGGGGGAGTCCATACTATTATCATTATTATCACTATATTCATTATTATCACTAGTATCATTATCATTACTAGTATCACTAGTATTATTATCATTATTAGTATAAGTTTTTGATAAATAATACTTAGTATTATTATAATAATAATAATCCAATAAAGGCTCACATATATTACTTGCACAACCTTCAGTTAAACCATACCCTTCCTGAACCTTAATATTAAAAACAATATTAAAAAAAATTTTCAAATTATAATTTAAAGGAGCAGAACCACACAAAAGTTGTTTAATATTTGACCCAAATTCATTATTTATACTTTTAAATACAAAATTTAAAAAATTTATATTTAAATATAATTTCAAATAAAACGTAAACCAAAATATAAATCTAATTAATATATTTTTTTCCTTTAATTTATTTAATATTTTATATTGAAAAATTTCTAATACACGTGGTACAGTTACAAGGAAAGTTGGTTTAGTTATTTTAATATCTGTACCTAATGTTTGTTTAGATCTACAAAAGGTTATACTTGATCCAACAGATATAAAACAATAAATTATTATTCTTTCCATCATGTGTGCTAATGGTAAGTAAGAAAAATATTTTGAGTTTGAGTTTACATGGAAGAAGCCATTGTTTTCTGTTATAGTTAATGGTGTTAAGACTGATAGTATATTTTTATGAGTTATTATTACTCCTTTTGGATTTGAAGTTGTACCTGATGTGTAACAAATAGTGAATGTTGAGTTAAGTGATTGAGTACAATTGTTTTTTATTGTGTTTTTTATCATATTCTTTCCTATAAGTATAGGGTTAGGTGATTGTTTGTTGCCAGGTTTAATACTGACATCAGCTAATACAACAATTTTAACACCTAATTTTTCAAACTTTTTACTATAATTGATATTATTATTATTATTACTGTTATTATTATTAATGACCGCCTGGGTGGGTGGGTGGGGGCGGTGGGGGGAACCTTCATTATAATCATTATTATTATTACTAATGACCGCCTGGGCGGGTGGGTGGGGGCGGTGGGGGGAACCTTCATTATTACTATTATTATTACTATTATTGTTACTATTATTGTTACTAATACTATAGTTAGGATCACAAACAATAACCACCTTGACATATACATTATTTTTAGACTCACTATTATCATTATCACTATTACTAATATTGTTATTATCACTATTACTAATATTATTACATAAAACATTTAACAAAATCTCAAGCTCTTTCTTCCCCCAAACATAAATAACTTCTAATTGACTTTCATTTAAAATATATTGTAAACCACTAGCGCCTAAACTAGTATACAAAGGTAAAGTAATTAAGTTACATCTAAGAATTGCTTGTTCAACTAAAATCCAAAATTTATTGTTGGGAATTAATATTCCTATAAGTGTGTTAGGCGGGTCATATGTGTTATTGTTATTATTACTATTCTTATTATTATTAGTTACGACCGCCTGGGTGGGTGGGTGGGGGCGGTGGAGGGTGTTATTATTATTATCACTAGTACTATTATTATCACTAGTACTATTATTATTAGATATAAGATTTTTTAGTTGGTCGCTTATAATAAGAACTTTATCATAAGCTTCTTTATAAGTTAAGAACCTTATATTATTATTACTATCACTATTATTATTTTTAGTATCCACTGGTTCGTGTATTGTCCCTAAGAAAGGCTTGTCCATATACTTAATCACACTTTTAACAAATACATCATGAGCATTTGTATAAATATTATTATTATTATTATTAGATAATAGTGTGGGGAGGTTCTCTATATAGTATGTGTTATTATGGGAAACAACATTTAACTCATTATTTTTATATTTATTTATATTATTAGTGTTTTTATTATTAGTATTATTAGTATTATTAGTATTATTAGTACCACCGTTGGTTTCAGTTTTCATGGGGTAAATTAAATTATTTTATATTTTAATTATTTGATTTTAATTATTTTTTAATTATTTAATTATTTGATTTTAATTATATTTATAATATAACATTATATGTTATAATATAATAAAATAATAATAAATATCAATTTTTAGCCCTCCTACTAAACTGTAAATCTTTTTTCTGACTATTATAATATAATAATATAATATAATAATATAATATAATAATAATTGTTACGCCCCAAACACACTCTCCCCTCCCCCCTCTTTAAAGAAATAACTATATTAAATAAATAAAAAAAAAAAGTCTCTACCCGGTATCGAGCAAGCCTATATTGATTAGTACTATATAAGATAACAGCTCAGCTACGTGTGGCTATAAAGTTACTATATATAATCTACAAATAACGAAACGAAAACGAACGAAAACGAACGAAAACGAACGAACGAACGAATGAACGAACGAACGAACGAACGAACGAACGAACGAACGAACGAACGAAAAAATAAATATTAGTAAAGTTATAATAAAAATACTATAATAAAACTATAGTGGGGGAATGTCTATGGCGTGGAAGGATGTCTGTAAGGTGTGACAATAAATAATATAATAATAATATAATAATAAAAAAATAAATATAGAATTTTTACAGTTTAACTATAAAAACATTTATTTAATTAAATATAAATTATAGTTATGATGTTAAGTAATATTATATATTTATATATATTAAAATATTATATATTAAAATATATAATTATAATACAATATATAACCATGACCATAAATAAAAATATAAACAACTACACTGAACCCATCTTTATTAATAATAATAACAATAAATATAATAATAATAATAAATATATAAATAATAAACACTTAAGTATAATAATAATTATAATAACAATAATTTCATTTTATATTTCATTATTATTAATTGGAATGTGTGTGGGGAATCTTATAGAGAAAAGATTGGTTCAATATTTAACAATAGAGTTATTTATTAAAAATAATATAAATAGTGATTATACTTTATATAAAACATATTATACTATTAATGGAGATAATATTATTAATAATAAATATAATAGTGATATTATTATTATTAATAATAATATTATAATATAATAATAAACATAAATAATAAACATAATATAAATAATAAATAATATAATAATAATATTTACTTAAAAATATAATCACGTTTAAGACAAATACTCCGATTTTTAATTTCATTTTTCAGCCTTAACTTATAAACAACATTTTTAAATATAAAATCAGTAAAATAAGCAGATTCATAATTCTGTATTTGTGTTAAAATATAAGACTCAATTTGAAATAACTTAGGTATTGATTTTTTACGAAAGGCTTCTTCTTTAAATAAAATAAGTGATGAGCCTTTAAGCCGTTTTGGATCTGAAGATTGTTTTTCAAATATACTTATTTCAATTAATAAATCTTCTCTGTGTTTTATTAAGTCTAATATTTTTAAGTATAAGTTTTTTCTTGGAGTTAATATGTTTATTTGATTGTTTATTTTTGTTAATAAAGTTAATTTTTCTGGTAAATTTATTATATTTTCTTTTATTATTGATTTGTGTAATAATTTATTATTATATTCGTTATTATATTCATTATTATTACTAGTGACCGCCTGGGTGGGTGGGTGGGGTGAACCTTCATTATAATCATTATTATTATAATTATTATTACTAATAGTATTATTTATGACCGCCTGGGTGAGTGGGTGAGGGCAGTGGGGGGTACCTTCATTATTACTATAATTACTATTATTATAATCATTATTACTTACGACCGCCTGGGTGGGTGGGTGGGGGCGGTGGGGGGTATTTTCATTAT
>SBJP01000270.1:0-19338 GCA_014805705.1 Cucumispora dikerogammari | reverse complement strand
TACACAGTATATTAGTGTATCTACAAAGTTTATATATAATTATGTAAATCATTGCATTGGCTGCCCGAGAGAATCTGTTCATGTACCGACAACACCACTAACCCAATTATTCCAAACTTTGTTCGAGAGAGGTTGATTGTTGACATAATCGATCTCTCATAATATCGAGAGGCTAATGATGGTATAAAGTATATTTTTACGATGATTGACTCTTTCTCGAAATTCGCTTTTTGTTATCCGGTAGAAAGTAAAACAAGTCAGAATTTTTTGCGTTCTTTGAAACATCTTTATTTGAGAGAGGCTCTTGTAAAATACTACATTCTGACAATGGAGGCGAGTTTGTAGCAAATAGAGTAGATGAATTTGCGCGCTCCATGGGCTCTGAGCCTGTACAGGAGGCATCGTACAGACCTCAAACACAAGGCCAAGTAGAAAGATTTAATCGTACTATTAAATCTAAGCTAAGAAGACATCTCGGAACCGATAATCGGAGATATGTAGATGTACTTGACGATATAGTCTTTCAATATAATAAAACAAAACATAAAACCACTAGATTATCACCTTTTGTTCTCTTCAAAGGTTATGATTCTTCTGATACAACTTGGCAATATCAAGACAACTCTTTCGATATTCAACGAGTAAGAGCTAACTACGCGAGATACGTTTTAGCCTATAAAACAGCCTATGATGTAACAGTGGCAGCACAGAACATTTGTGTGGGGAAAGAATATTAATTGCCAAAGAATTCGACCATATGTTAAGGCGCAGAGGCGGAGTACTTGAGAGTTTTACAGAGAAAGTGTTTTTGTAATTTTAGAAATATTTAATGGTTTTGTTTTGGTAAAGCGAGAAGATGAAGAAAATAATATTGGTTTTACTATACATAACTTTTTGATTAAAAATTTAAATTAAAAAAATTTTTATTTTACTTTTATATTAAAAACGAAATTTCTGCATTTGTGTCTCCGTGAAAATCTGGAATAATAGATTTTGAACATTTTGTTAATAAATTTAACATATCCTTATTTTCACGATCTGGTAGAGTGGAAATAAGAATATCGTGAAAATCTAGAATAAACTTTTATATAGAAAACATTAAACAGACTGTTTTTTATATAGAAAGCCTCGGGTGAAAATCTGGAATAAGATATTTTCTATAAAAAAATAACATTATTATATAAAAAAGTTTATTCAGGTTTTCTCGGATCTTACATATGAAATAAGAGTATAATATTTTTATATTATAATTTTATATTTTATATAAAAATATCTTATTTCAGATTTTCACGATATTATTATTTTAACGCTACATAGATTAAACGAGAATTTGTCTATAAAAACAAACCGAGAAAAAACTTTATTAAAATTTTTATAAACGAATAATACATTTTTTTTACGCTGTGCTATTTTTTCTGAACTATTTACGCGATTAAGTTCGCTATGGACCAGCTTAAAACTTATACCCAGAGTTTGTAAATCTCGATCCTTCGATAAATTTTAAATAACGATTTTCTGACTTGATGTGTTTACACGTGTTTTTTTTAAATAAATATTCTGACTTAACCCTTAAGAATTAAAATGGTCGGTTAGGTTCTACTTTGCAAAAAAAAATAAAAGCTAACCGATCATTTTCATTTTCGAAATGAAAGCTAACCGATCATTTTCTTTTTCGAAATGAGAGCTAATCGACCATTTTCTTTTTCGAAATGAGAGCTAACTGATCATTTTCATTTTCGAAATGGAAGCTTACTGATCATTTTCATTTTCGAAAAAAGAGCTAATTGACTATTTTTATTCTTACGGGTTAAGAAGAGTTTTCAAAAAACGCATATAGAACTTATAAGAAATGGATGTAGTTTTTTGAAAAACAGATAAAAAAAATTAGAAAAAATAAACATAAAAATTAGAAAAAATAAATATAAAAATTAGAAAAAATAAATATAAAAATTAAAAAAAAAGTATAAAAATTAAAAAAAAAAGTATAAAAATTACAAAAAAAAGTATAAAAATTACAAATAAAAAATAAAATCTGTATAAAACATTTTATTTAAAAACAGCCAGTTTCTTTAAAGGTTAATGTAACAAGAGTGCTTCTTTCCAGAGAAAGTTTAACTGTTAAAAGAGATAAGTGTTTTTCTTCCTTCATTGTCTTATTTATTATATCTGTCAGTTTATATTTTTTAATTATATTATTCGTGTACTATAATTCAAATTACAAATTCAAAATGATTTTCTGATAGTTTTTTCTTGTCTGTTTATCAACCATATCAATTTTTAACGCAATCCCCTGACATTTTCTTTTATATGTTTCTTCTTTTCGGGGTTTAAAAACTTGATCTTAATGTCTTTATTTGTTCTGTTATTCGTATTTTCTCTTACAATTACAAACAAAATGTGGTTTCAAATATTAAATTCACTGAGTGTAACTTTAATGTTTTTTTAATGAATATTTGAGCGACTTTATATTTTTTAATAAATAGTTAATATTCTTACGAATGTTAAAACTGCAAGAGAAAAAAAATTAGTTGAATGATAGAAAGATTATTTGATAAAAAAATGATAGATGCATTAGATTATGTTTATTAATTATTCATATAGAAGCAATAGTTTATTCTCCGAGTTTCTAATAGCTCTATATAGTTGCTTTAGTTTACAAGTAGTCAATTAATATATTTCAAAACAACCATCTCGTATACAACAAAGAAAATTGCATGTTTTTGGTAAATATTGTTTTATTTTATTTTCAATATATCAATTAAAAATAAAAAAACTTTTTTTTAGAAAAAAACATATCGTTTTTAAAAATAATTTAAAATATTAGAAACGAATCAAAACCTTTTTGGCATTGCTTTTTACAGTAAAATTTTTAATTTTCCGGAGTTGAAAAACTATCTCTACTCTCAGAGACAAGTTTTGTTTTTTTCTAAGCGACTATAGGTTATATATCGATTTTTATACATATATTATTGAGTTAGGATTCATCTTCGCTTGTTGCTAATATATTTTTTATTCACTTTTTAATTAACACTCGATTTTTTTTGATTATTAGATTCAGAATTTTGTGTTCATTTCTAGAGAATATGAAATATATCATATATTTCTATATTTTTCATATATATAAGACGATGCGAATACGTAACATAAAAAAACATCATAGATACTGTACTATAGTTTCTTGTATAAATAAACATGAAAAGATCACTGTTTTGTATAAATTCTCGAGTATGTGTGCTAAGGTTTTTAAACTTAAAGAAAATGTTTTCTTTGCTTTAGACGATCAAAATACGAGAACGCAGACATATAAACCATGTATACTAAGGGCCAAAAAAATAAATGACATAGTTAAAATAATTTTAAATATGCTGCTCATAACTCTTGGTTGTTTTTCGAACATCAAGAATGTTTGAACAGACGTTCTTACACTTTTTTTTGTTATCAAAAAATATGCTTATGTAACAAAACAATATTGATTACTAGCTTTTAAAGTAATCCGTTCTAATCAAAAAAAAAGAAGATTTTTATTCTGTAAACCACGAAAACATGTTTTTAAATAGAAAAGCACTAGTTTTGAACAACGTGGGATTTTTACGCATACTCTTGAAAAATTATTGTTTAACTTGAAAAAACATAATTGTCTAAAATTAAAACGAGTTATTGGTAAATATAAAAACTGTTCTGTCTATTTTAAAAAAACTTTTTTTCTGAACTTTAAAAATGTAACCCGAAACTTAAAATACACCATAAAATATACGATAAACCTTCATGTTTCTGTTCATTGAAGCCAAAATCAACACACGTTAAAACTTTAATTTAACATCAAAGAAACAAAGAGTTTTGACTTTTCTATAATGTTTGCGATTTATTAAAAAATACTTTGGATTTCAAACACGTAATTTTTTTAAAGTTGAAAAATTAGCAAAAAGTTTTATTTGTTTAAGAGTCTTGATTATTTATAATCAAATGAAATCGGTTTTCTTGAAAATAAAAAACTTTCATGAGTTTAATGTTAAAAAACGTCTGCTGTCAGATTAAAAATTAAAAAACTTAGATAAAGTGGCGTTAATAAATATGATCGCTAAACACCAATCAA
Source organism: Cucumispora dikerogammari (assembly GCA_014805705.1). Taxonomy (NCBI): domain Eukaryota; kingdom Fungi; phylum Microsporidia; genus Cucumispora; species Cucumispora dikerogammari. Next base: position 15,245 of record SBJP01000270.1, on the reverse strand, counting down.
AACATACATAATAATCAAAATTTTCTTCAAATATTACAGCGTTTTTTTCGCGAAGGTTAAGCATGGCATGTCAGTGTGCTAAAAAATAGTGATATTTAAAAGACCTTATTGATTTATTATGACGAGCTTGTTTCTAAGCGCTTTGATTCTAATTCTAATTAAATATTAGAAAACACATATTCCGAGATAATTTTTTTAATTTGAAACATAAACAGAACTTTTTATTTCATTATTCATAAAAACCTTTTCATTGCATAAACGAATCTTAGGGCGATATAGTCGAGGTCGGTTTGGAGCTAGAGGAAAGTTTATAATTAAAACGTATGAAGGTTTGGAGCAAAATTATATAAAAAAGAAATTTTATAAGCCGGATGTAACGAGCATTTAAAAAAAAATGTTAATTAAAATTAAATGAAAAAACAATAAGTTAATTAAATATTTAATGAAATAATCTCAGATCAGTAAACCAAAACAATAATCTGTAAAAAATATTATCATTAGAAGATCCCTCATCAACTGGAGAATCAAAAATTACATCTGAAAAAAGAGAAGAACCTGTGTCTTCATTAATATCTAGTTGCTTTGTCTCGGGTAGTGCTGTGTTTATGTTGTCTAGAATAAGTTGGGAGTCAATATAATTTATAATTAAAAAATTTGAGTTATTAAATAAAACAAACGAGCAAGTTATAACATCTACTTCGTCTGTTGTCTTTTCTAAGACTAAGACTTTTGGTTTATAAATTACCAATGTAGTCACTGTTTTAATTTTTTTATTGTTTGTTTTTGTTTGCTTTGGTATTGCCACTTTCTTTTTATTCTTTTCTGAAAAAAAGAATAAAGGGCCCTGGCTCTCCTTAAAAGCTTCCCATGCTTTTATTCTTGCTATGACTGGGAGTGTATTAAAGTCTTTATCTGCTTTTTGTTCTGTTCTGTTCATGTTGTTGATCGAGAAAAAGCTCCTTTTATAGACTCAATCAGTAATTTTAATCAGATTTTTTTTTAACGTGTGATTAAAAAAAAAGTGTATCAGTTTTTCTTTTAATCACGTGCTTTTAAAAAATACATCAAAATTATAATAAATCTATCAATCGAAAAAAATCCATAAGTGCAAAGTAACTTTTTTGATTTTAAAATATATTAAAAATAAACGAATGTTGTATTTTAATCTGCTTATATTTTTTAATCAGAAAAAAAATTTTAAAAATATAATTAAGTAGCTTTGTATTTTAAACTGCGTATAATATATTAATGGCAATTATCATTTATTACACGCAGATATAAATAGATGGTTTTCTATTTTAATATGCGTATAATAAAAAAATTCTTTTTTAAAATTGTTTATTTAAAAGAACTATATACAGATTAAAACACGTGACTACTTAAATAAAGAATAAACAAAAAACATTTTTTAAGCAAAAATTATACGCAGTTTAGAAACCGTTGCATTTAAAAATTCTACTAATATATTTTGTTTAATATTTACAGAACCGTCGCTTTAAAAAAGTGTCTGTATTTGTATCATATTTTGAAACGCCTTTTATTTGGATTTCAAAAAAACGATATAGCTTTAAAACAGTTCATTAAACTCATATTTATTAATCTATCGGCACACAAAGAGCATCTATTCTTAGCATTTTCTTTTCTGTATGTGTTTGCTTTTTATCGTTTGTTTATAGTATCAGGAAAAAAGTTTCTTTTTCAGACTATGACTCTTTCAATTCAACTTATATGACTTGAACAAGAGCATATTAAAGTTGTTTTTTTGACATACTATAGATAAACGTTATTTTGTCTAAATTGATATATAAGCTTTTTTTTAAACCAATGTTAAAAAAATTCACATAAATCAATTCATTAAACGACGATCAATTTAAAAAAAGTTTGTTTTTTTAGAAACACATGTTTTTCAAGACGTTTAAATCTAAACGCAAGATCATAACTTCGTAATGTTGTTTTTTAAACTGTCTCTTAATTTTTTATATATTTTTTAAATCTTCTCCATAACGATTCAATATCACGAGTGTAAATCATAAAGACATTTGAGCCTATAAATTGTATATTATGATTTATCTTAAAATGTTATAAAAAAACCTTGTTTAATTGAAAACAAACTCCGGTTTTATTAATAATGAATGTTGTTTTTATTTTGACGTCTCTCTTCACGATTAAGTGAGAAATATTTTCATTATTTTCTTTACAATTTCAAAAAAAATTTATGTTTTTTACAAATATCACAAAAGAAAGTAAATTATTTAATCTCTTTCACTTTATTTATTCTTCGTTAATTTAATAACGTCTATCTACACAAAGTATTTTGACCTTCTAAATTTCAGATTTTTCTTTCATTTTAATTTAATTCGAATTGTATCTAACAACAGACTTAACACATTCAAAATCTACTCTAGGTTCATGAACAATATCCATTATGGTCGCATACTTTGATCTTAAATAATGAAATATAACAATTGTTTTTAAAAGTAGACGCAAATCAAAAAAAAATAAAATCTTTTTGAATATTAATTATCTTTTTTTAAAACTTCTCGCCAAACAAAGTCACGTAAAATGATCTTCGACTTTTTTATCTGAATAAATCATCATCTTACGACACACATCACAGAACTTATTTTCTTTTATAATCCGTTTTTTTAGCACAAATAAAAACAATATCAACTAAATCTCATTCATCTTAAACTAGTCAAATCGTTTATATGGTGGGATGTTGTTTTGTTTCAGACAGAAGATTATATACTCACTTGGTCTTCGTAGTTAACTTCAAAGACAGACTGAATATATCTTTATATAAACTGTAAGAAGATTAGATTATATTCATAAAAAACTATTTGTTATTAGCTGTGCTGTTGTAATAAGCTGTTTTTAGTTCTTTTAATTTTTAATAGATAGAAGATATTTTTATATTTTAAAGTATTATTTATGTTTAGAACATAAAACTCTGTGATACTGAATAATAAAATATTCTTGAACTTATAAAACCCACCTGACATTACTAGTTTTTTAGACAAACTTAGACCGAGCTATTTTAATGAACAGATATCAAAAAGTTTTTCAAATAAACCCAATTTACAAGAAGACTTGGTTTTTTTCGCTTGCTGCTGCTTCTTTGAACGAAAAGTCCGGTTCAGAAAACATATTATTTCTTGTTCAACACTGCTCCGATATCCAACGATCGAACCTGTTATTTTTCGTTTTTGCTCTTATTTGTCACACTGTTTCAATTTATTTTTAGTTCATTTGCTTATGTTGTTAAATATTCACTCCTGTTAATAAAACTCAGGATTGTAAAAAAAACCTGTTATATTTATATTTATTATACACCCCTTTGTATTTCTCGAATCAGACAAATAAAAATATATCGGATGCATTTATAAAAGCTATCTCCAAATGTAAACTTTATTGAAAAAAAACAATACATGACAAGATATGAACAAAAAAAATATAGTGAATATAAGCGTATTTTGTAATTTTTTGGTCTCATATTTCCCATTTAAAAATATAAAAAAGCTAAATCTAAAAAAAACTGTTTTTCTGCACTTCAAGTTTTTTTATTTACTCTTGTTTCTACTGAGATATCATAGATATAATATAGAGAAGCGTTTGTTTGCTTTTTTTTTGTTTGAACAAAGATAGAGAAATAAAATTAATAATTGTGTTTATAATATCTTTCGATAAATTTTGAATTTCTAGTAACTAAACATTTTTTTTAAAAATTAGAAAAATTTAATTGCAATGTTCGAAATATTTATATAGAACTGTGTCGTTATATCTATTTTGAACGTCTAACTGTTTAAAAAGATTAAAATACTTAAAGACGAATACACTAAGATTTTTTCAATGTCAAACACACTTAACATTTTTAATGAATTACAACATTGATGAGTAAAAGAAAAAACTTCTTCAAAAGTAGAAATGTTGTATTTTTAAAGATATTGTTTCGCGAAACAGTTGAGTATCTTTGTTTAAAAAAACAGCCCTTCTTATATATTAAACTGGATAGTCAGAAAAAGATTTTTTATTCTGAGCAGATCAGATATAAAACAGATTAAGATGAATTAGATAAAAGATTCGAGCAAAATCTTTTTCTCTTTTTAATCAAACAGATAAAGATGTGTAAGACAATAAACATTTATTTGTTAACCTTCATATTTTTAAAAAAATTTACTATTATTTTTAAAAAAACTGTCGTTATTTAACCTTTTACCTGGGATAAAACCTTTTAAACTGAATATTATTAAAACCTAATCAAAAAAATTGTATCGATTTTGTCTATAGAAAAACTTTTTAAAATCATAGACAAGAACATATTTAAACAGCAGAGAAATAATTCAGATATTGAACTCGTAAAACTGTCGTTTTTTTAAAAAATCAAAGTTTGAGAAAGTTTTAAAAAGTACAACAGAAACCATTCAGAGTAAAAAGTTCATAAAGAAGACATTAAATTATAAAAAACATTACAAATATACCAGTGAAATTTCCGTTTTACTAGCGACTAACGCGACTCTTAACAGTGCAGAGTTTTTATCTATTCCCGATAACGTGAAAGCAAAATAATAAACAAAAACAATTTCATATATTTAGTTGTAATTTTAAAAAAAAAAGCTTCTTTACGCCTCGATGTTTTTATAAAAAACTTTTCTTATATAGTTGCTGGAAGCGTAAAAAACATGTGTTTTTATTACTACTTGTGTAATGCCATAGTGATAACACAGTATATACCAGTAACACCTGGAGTAAACTAATAACCCTGTAGAAAGACGATATTTATTATAGGTTATTCTCCTGCTTTGAAGTAAGCTACTTCATAATTAAATCTCGTTTATTTATTTCTTTTTTTGATTAAATGTCTTTCCGATCATTTATCATTGTGTCTGATATTTTTCTTTCGTTTTTCAAAGAATAAAATCTATGTTTGTTTCAATTTAAAAAAAACACTATTGCGTGAGGATCTTAACTCTTAAAATTTTCTAATGATAATTTTTTTACGCTTCGTCTTGGTGAATTATGTGATTAAATAAAACATGTATAGTCTTTTATACACCTATGTCTATACTTTTATTAGAGGGTTGGTAGAATTAAGTTAGTTATATCCATTATATAAAAATAAAAGTAAAAAAAAAGCATTAAACAAAAAATATTTTTAATATTTACCTGATTTATTTTTAATAATAACAAATGAATATCATATAATCTTCTTATAATATTTACTAATCACATCAATGCAAGTATTATATTTTATAGACAAGCTCCTCAACTCCGCGTTTATATTGTTTTCATTTTTTATATTATCGGCCTTTTTCTGTTTATCAACTTTTATATTTTTTTTAACTTGTTTTGTATTACTAAGCTCTTTTATCTTATAAGTCCGTTTTGTTTTTTTATTCTTATTTTTTTCGTCAGGAGTGTTTGTTTTCTTATGAATGTCCTCAAGTATTAGTTTTAACTCATTGGTTATTGTTTTCTGTCTAAACAAACTTATGTTATCTTTATTATTAGAATTAGTATCATCATAGAAAGTTACTAGTAAGTTGTTACTTGTAAACGATTCTAAAGTGGGGGTGGTCCTTTTATTCTGTTTATTATTTTCTATATTATCTTCCTTCACTATAAACTCACTATCTCCTTCATCAGTATAATCCTCGGCATAACTCATATTATCGCTTATAGTCTCACTTAAATCTTCACCTTCTATATTGTCTATAATGAAGTCGGAAATCTCGTCATAATTTGTTATTATTGTGTCTGGTAGAGGAAGCCTTACGTCAATAATACTATTATCAGTATTATAGAGAGAAAGTTCATTAATATGTGTATCGGTATTGATATCGGTTACCTGTATAATCCGCCTATATGTATATTTTGTCGCTCCTGAAAAACAAATAAACGATACAGGTACGGGGTTAAAAAGAGACGCGGGTTTGCGGAGAAACATGTTTGTTTTGTAATTATGTGTTGGAGAGTAAATATGAGTGGTGGAAGGGTTGAGTGTGAAGGGGGCGAAAAGGCCGGCAGTCCTTCCTTGAGTAGAGGGAGAGTTTCGCACGGGTGTTTGATCAAGTTTGTTACACAGTATATGGGTTTGTTTCGAATGAAAAGAATTTCTTCGTATTGGAAGGGGAAACAAGTTTTCATTTTTGAAATCAAGAGTTATCGCATGTCCCTCTTCGTTGTTATTATGTAAGATATATGTGCTATCACTTTTATGAGACGGGGATTCTTCGCTTACTTTTATAACTGGAGGCTCTCTTTCATCTATCGGGTGCGCCATAGCTAAATCGGACGCCGATGCCGAAATTCTTTGAAAGTTTAGATTAGTTAAAGTGTTTAATTTCAAATTTTTAAACTTATTCTTTCTTAGCTTCATAGAGTTATTAACTTTATGTTTACCCGCGGTGGCTGAAGTTTTCACAGTTTTGAGTTTTAGCGGCGATAGATTCTCATTAATTTTATTACCAGAAGAAGATACTTCGAGTTTTTTTTCTGACTCTACTTTATCTATATTTGTATTTTTAATCGTAGAAGTATCGCGCAAGATCTTAGTATTGTCACATTCTACATCAGTATACCATAACAATAACATCCTAGTAAGTTCATTCTTTATCAGCTTTATAGCGTCTGTTTTTATATTTGAGATAATAAAGGGATTTAAACATGCGCCAAGACCAACGGCCCGAAACGATGTGTCAATGATTCTCCCAGCATCTGTGGTATCAGAAGGAAGAGAATATGATGACTTATCTGACGAAAGCTGTGGGGAAGTAGTTATGCGAACTCTATCCCGCCCGCTGGACGATTTCACGACAAGATCGCACCTATCAGACGATTCGTGAGATAGAAGTGAAGCTGGGGCGTGTATCGGGAGCTGTGTTTTGTTATTGTTATCTGTATAATTACTTGATTTCCGAATTTCTCGGCTGGTTTGTTGATTGCCTTCTTTATTATTATTGACAATATCGAGAAAATTATCAGTGATAACAACCCTGTTATTAATATCCTCAACGACAATACCGACTGGAAGATAAATTAATCCGTTTATATTATCTCCGTTTTCGTTCTTATTACAACTATTAGAAATAAAACAAGAAAGCCTATAACAATAAATGAGCTCATTAAGTTTCTTATCTATCAATCTATATATTCGATGTTTTATATTATTGCTTGTACTATTGGAAATAATGTAAATAAGATCGGTGTACGAGAATAAGACATCAAAGATTTTTTTCAATTTCCTATTATTATTAGTTTTAGTAACTGGAGATAAGGATAAAAGCAACAACACCAAGGTATCAAACAGCGTGTTGGTGTCTAAATACTCAATGATTTTATTGTTTATTCTCTTCATATCATTCTTATTATTAAGAATTTCTAAGTTTGTTTTATTTAATGAACTTTTCAAGTTATTGCCAGAACTGTTAAGTATGATAAAAGACAAATATTCATTTAGACTCAGTTTAAATTTACATAACCAGTTAAGAGTTAATGGGTGATTAATTAACTTCATGGGCGATATTTTATTTTTATTTATTTTGTTACTTTTCTTTATTATAATAAGATGTAAATGAAATAACGACAAAATGTTAGAAGAATAGTGAATAAAAAAATTAAATTTTAAATTACTAGTTAGTTGAGTTTACAGGTGAACTGAATAAACATAAAAGTCGTTTAATGGGGCTCACAGTCGACACTTATACACTTTCACACTTATAGTTAACTAATAATGTTTTATATTGTTTTAAAAGTAACGTAAGGTCTATCTAAAAACGATTAAATATTGTCTTTTGAAAAATACATAATGTTTTAACTTATCCACATAGCGACGTTAGACCCACAGCTTTCTTAAATCTTTTGTCTTTTTTGAAACATGTTTTTTTTATGAACGCGCACGTGCGAAACGTTTTAGTTTGTTTATGCGTATTAAAACCCAAATTAAACGTATGTTTAGCGTGGTTAATATTAAATATTTATATAAAATCAATGTTTATTTATAAACTCTTGGCGTTTTTTCGAGACTGGTGAAAAAACGCCTCTTTTGACAAACAACTTAAAACGCAAAAATAATTTTTTTCAGTAAAATATATTAATTTAAATACAAAAATTAAAATTTTTTTTTAATATCGTTTTATTACGATTATAAAAATTTTTACTTGAAAGTAAATCCGAAATGTCTTTTTATAAGGTAAGTGTTCAAAGGATGTTCATTAAGCCAAGTTTAATATTATAACGAGGAGTTCTTTCTTTTTTTGTAATTTTGATCAGAGCATGAATTTATTTTTTCATGCCTGTAAAATATTATGCTTATTGTTTTTTCTTTGATATTAAGAGTCTGTTAATTAAGTGTGTTTTGTACATTTTTTTTGATTAGGCTTGTGGCCTTAAATCTGCTGTGTCACACTTAACGTGTATTATTCAATCTTAAGAAACGATTAAATAACTGAATAAAAACAACTCTTTCTTATTTATTAAAAGCGTTTCTTCGTTTTTTATTATCGATAAACTCGTTTATGATTGTAACTTCAGCAAATTTTATAAATTTTAGAATATGATGTGAGTTATACGGATTTTTTATTGGGTTTTTCTCTCTTTATATACTTTGTGTATTTTAGTTTGAAAATAAAAGCGATTTAATACCAGGGAGTTTTTTATTCTAAATGTTTACATTTAAAGTTTTGATAAAAGTAGGTAGGGGGGTAAGCCTGTTTTTTGCAAATTTCAATATTTGGCGAAAATAAATAAAAATAACGGTTTTTTGTTTCACTTTACATGTTTTTTCTTAGCAACGTTAGATAAGCTTCTTTTTAAATCTGATTACAAGGAGCTTTATTTTTAAAGAAGAAAGTTAAAAAAGCCTTTTAAATACCTTTTATGGTTTTTTTTCTATTTCCTTTTCATAATAATGTAACAACGTTTTTGTCTCTCTAAAAAAAAACAACAAGAAACTTAAGTGTTTAATAAAAATTGAAGACCGTTGTTATTTACTGTGTGTATCATTATTGTTTCGGGTCTTAAAGTGTTTTGAAATTAAAATTATAAAAAAAAAGTCAATGCTTGGTCTTATATTAATCTGGTATAGGGTTTATAAAACACTTTACTATCTATATCTAGTTCAAGTGGATGTGGCACATCACTTATAAAAATAGAAAATATCTAATATATTTTTTTTTAATACAATGTATTGCCTAAATGATGACAGGTTTCAGAAAAAAAACACATTTTTTATAAATGACAGCACATAATTCAAGGAGTGTTGCTCCGGTTTAATAAATAATGAAACTATTCATAAATTAAAAAAACTCGCATAAAATTTATTAAACAACAAATTAAATTAAAAAGAAATCTTTATTTTATGCGCATTTTTCCAGTTAATAATCTGTGTCATTACCCCTGAAATACACTGCATTATTTTTTGTTGATTTGAATTTTAATATCTGTTTTATTGTATTGTTTGTAACTTTAAATTACTTAATTAAAACGTAAAAAATATCGTTACAATTACATTTCTACACGTAATTTATTGTTTAATTATAACTAGTTTTTCCGCTTAATCATTTCTTTTTTACTTGACGTGTGATCATGGCTTCAGCTTTTTATGGTTTATTTTTTAATATTTAATTTAATGTGTTCTTTACACGTTCTCTACTGCAGTTGTATGTTGTTGTGTTTTATTGTTTGATGGTGATATTATATGTAAATTTGCTATATTTACGAACTTTTCCTGTCTTTTACTTTTTACATGTTGTGTATCACGTCGTTCATGTTTTTTTTTAAATTAATATATTTTGAACAAAAAAAACTTTTTCTGTTTTATATTATTTGTTTAAGGAGGTTTTTTACTACTAAGAAAAATACCAGCTTCGATCGAAAATTAAACGCATGTCTAAAATAAATGATATCAAAAAATTGATTAAAGGAGTGTTTGTTTTAATTTTTGACTTGTTTGTTTTTTCAATGTGCCTTGGTGTGTTTTTATTTAATTAGCTATAAGTGGGAGTTGGTTGGGCGTATGATTACTCAAGTCTTTACAGATCAAACTAACTATTATAGGTTTTTTTTTAAAAAACTACTCACAGTATTTAAGTTTTTGTCTGGTTTATTCATTATATATTTTTATTTATTATTTCAACGTTACCTGCCCCCCCCCCCCTCGAGACGACCGACAAATAAAATTTCTATATGTTGATGTGAAATACGGTGATATAATTATTTAATCAGAAAAACGGGACGAACTAAAAATAAACTATAAGCAACACACGATCTTCGTAAGAGTTGTTTATAAAAGAGATTTTGAAGTATTACGAAAAAACACTAGATATTCAAATATCTATAACTAATGAAAACTTATAATCGAAAAAAGAAACTAAAACTCTAGAATATTAAGGTTTTTATAACAGATAAAACTTTCTCGTTTTTTTTTCGAAGATGCTTTGTGAAAGAATTGTTGTTTTCGGGCAGTACTCGAAAATAATTTAAAAATGTTTTTATCGTCAAAAGAAGAACACTGTTGTGACTGAATAATCCAACTTACACTCATTAGTACAAGTCTGTCACCTTAATTTTCGAGTTTAAACTTAATATTTTGTTTTATAAGAAAACTATCGTCTAAATTTTATAATTTTTTCTAATATTCTTTTTTACGCCAGGTGTCTTTTCAAGTGTTGTTTTGTTTAATCTTATAATCAAACAAGCAAACGTTTAAGATTTTCGTTCAAGAAGCTAAAAATAGTATTTTTAGCAATGTTGAAAGTAAAAAAAGTTTTGTAGACTAACATAATGATAATGAAATGACTAAAAATTAATATATTTGTTCAAAACACAAGTTTTAATTTACCTTAAAAACATATTTGAAACTGTAAAGAAAAAGCAGTGTTTTACTTTCAGTTTCATCTCTTTTATTCTCTCCCCCATCCCCCACACAAAATATATCTAAACCTTTTTTATCAACTAAAAGTTTTTTGTTTACCTTGTAAAATATTATATGAAAAAAAAACTAATCTTATTGACTGTGTGAAGAGATAGAAACACAGCAATTTTTTTAACGGTTTTTCTAATTTACTAAGAACGATTAAATAATTAAAACAAATATTTTTTATATGAATTAATAGTCACATTTTTTTGGTACGCGAACTACTTTCTCTTTTGAATTTTTTATTATCAACTTCATTATCATTAGTTAGAAAAACTTTGCTCAAACTACATTCGAATAATATGTTGTAATATCTAATAACAATTTTTTATATAGGCGATACGAGAACAATAGAATGAGAAAAGGAACTCTCTCTTAAAAAAGAAAACGAGTTGTCGCTAAAAACAAGTAAAGTGTCGCTAAAGAAAGATAAAATTTAGAACATAATAAATAATAAAATCTAATACACAGAACAATGACACAATTTATAAAACTGGGTTTGGTTAGTTCGTGACAAATAGATATTGATGTTAAGAGCCGGCTAGTGAGATTTATGAAGCATTTCATATCGTAAAACGTTAACGTGTTGTTGTCTTTATTCGCTTTTTTACTGGCGCCTGCAGTGTCTGTCTCTAAAAAAATACTCGGTGCTTGAGTAGTTAATTTAATGGTGTGTTTTAATGTGCGAATTGAGCAGTTGGTGTGTCTATTATTTATATTATAATGAGCATTATTAATTATAAACGCAGTACTCAAGCCCATAAACTGAATGTGTCCCCATAATTTACACCTTTCACATGGTATAGTTTGTATTATTTCAAATATGTTTTTGTTTATTATGTTATTGTTAATATTATATGTGATATCAGCATCAAACACAGACTTAAAATTAGATTGTAGCATTTTTATGTTTTGAAACAACTCATAAGGTACAATATCAACTAAACTCTCTGTATCTATGCGAGTGAAACATGTAATGATGAATACGGTTATGTAGTGTAGAGCTGTGATATATTCAGGATGGGTGAATAAAGTGAGTTTATGAAATAATAAAGATAACGTAGTGGATGGTTGTGACCGGGATAATGACGGTTCTGTAATTTTAATTGATTTAAAACTTTGATGTGAGAATTTAGAAAAATGCTTTTTTGTTTGATACTTATTACTTGTCGTGGTTGGGTTTAACAAGCTAATAGATGAATGTTTTAACTTATTTTGCGATGTAGAAGAATGGGTGCGCGAGGGCGTGTGATGGGGGGAAGGTTTATTACTTTCCATCCCCTTCACTGTGGGTTCTTTGGGTCTCTCCGGCTTATCAATAATTTTATTCAGCTCGATTACAGGATATGGATACCATATAACATGCATCCAAACAGATGTTCGTATTCCCCGAATACAAGTTTTTATAAACTCATTTTTGTTAACCGTATTAATTATTTTCGTCCAATAATATCCACCATCTTTAAAGTTTGTATTTTGTTCATTATTCTGAAGTAAACAAACGATTTTTTTGCTTCTATTCTTTTTATTTGTATTTTTATTATATCTTCCAATAATAAGCTCTTCAGAGCGTAATGTTGCCTCTATGGGTTCTTTATCTGAAATGTATTCTATGTTATTGTGTATATTATTACACCCATAGCTACACTGTTTCAGATATCTGGAGCTTAATCGAGAATTATTATTATATGTTATAGGCGTTGGCACAGAGATTAAACTAAACAACTTATGTCTGCTTATTTTATTTATTAAATTTGCGTCTTTAATATTTAAATCATTTAAGAGTTTATTTGCGTGATATATGTTTGTAAATTGGGAATTCGTGAAGTTTAAGAAAAATAATATATGTATTAATATGAAAATTACTACAAGGAAAAATGTTCGTTGCCTGGCTGTGAGGAGATGCATGTTTTTATTTTCTAATCAATATAATAGAGGGAAGCTTTTTATATTTTATTTAAAAGAAGCTTGTTCTTATTTGCAGCTTTCTGCATAATCATATCTAAGACTATTCATAAACATATAACTTTTTCGAGTCAAGCAACACATTTTCAGCTAATGGTGTAATTTACTAACGAATAATTAGTTTTTTTTCAGCGATCAAGCACTTTTTACTAATGAATATTTGTTTTTTTCAAAGAACGTTCGCACTTTTCAACGTCGTTCAATATTTCCCCAAAATAACATTGTATTTCAAAATATTAACGATGTTTCAGAAGATGTAAAAAGAGACTTGAAAAAATGCACATTCATTGATCTCATATGAACACTGTGTTGGCAGAAAACGAAAACTGTTTTAAATATTATACGGTACTGTGTCAAACATAACATAACAGTGGTTTCATAAACGCATAAAATCTGTGCTAAAACCCATAAAAAACTATGTAAAACAAAAACAGAAAAGTGCATAAACATATACAGCCTAAATTATACTAAAATAAGCATGAATATAGTGTCAAAGAATTCTCAGCGAAATGTTTTTTTACAAAAAACAATCAAATAATAAACACGACGCCATTCGTTTTTGCAGATTTATCAGAGTTTTTATTACTAAATTAAAAGATGAATAAAAATTTTTACGAGACTAGTCATAAAGTCGTCTCCATGTTTATAAGATTAGAGACGTATCCTCTAAAAAAAATATACTAACTAAGAAATATTTTCATGTACTTGTGTTTCCTACTTAAGTACTTAAGACTTGTTGATAAGCAAGTGAACTTCTCTAATTTAATTACAGCGTTTACTGCACTAGTTTTAAAGTACGCGATTCAGCTTTGAAGTTGGCCGGATTGTTTTTAAAAATGTCTCTTTCAATTTTGAAAAAACCAGTCTTTTCGAAAATGTACAACTCAACATCAAAGAACACTATTAATATTTGATGACACGCTGTTATCATTAAATTATATATTCTCAAATAATCCAAAAACACTTGGATATTAAAAGCAAAAGAAATACTGCAAGAAAAAAAAAAGATTTTTATAAGGAAACGATAAAAAGTTAATCACCTAAAACTCAATAAATCACTAAAAAAGTTTATTCAAAAACGAAAACGCTATGATAGCAACAAAAAACAACAACTCGAAAATCAAATAGTATTCATCACTGAAATAAAAACATCTTTTATTTTTTAATTACAAACAAAACATGTGTTTGTACATTTGCAAAACTCAAAAAAAATAAAAAATACAGTTGGTTCTGTTCATAAAACATTGCAACAAAACATATAAATAAACAATAAACATCAACGCTAAAGTATATTCTAAAAGCTAAATAAAAAAAATAGAATTTCCAAGAAAAACTGAGTTTTTTAACAACGTCTTAATATGTCATTAAGAGCTAAATGAGATTTAAAACGACTGAAATAAATAATAGAATCAGTGAAAAACATTGGAACGGCTATAATATATAGCCCAGTGTGTTTTAAAATTTAATATACAACAGATTAAGGCATATAAACATGATATATTTTTTTGAACAATAGCTGATAAGAAAAAACTTGTTCTCATTACATAAGTGTCAAAGTTTTATGAAGAAACTAGAAAAAAAAGATTTTAGTTTTATGATAATGATTTCTTTTGCCTGTAATTAAATCGTTTAATTTTGTAAAACGCGGGTAAAGAAAACATTGAGACTTACATCAGAAAAATTATGAGGAAGACTACATCAAGAGATAATAATCTTATTGTTGTGTCGTAATTATGTCTGTGATAAAATAAAGAAACAAAACATTTAAAAAATGAAAAAATCAAAATAGACGAATAGAAAAAAATTTTTTTAGAAGATATATTGTATAAAGACAGAAAAATCACCAGTTGTCAAAGTATATTATTCTATGATCGACAGGATTAAATATTAAGTTTTTTAAAGAGAAAAAAGGAGGTTGTTTCTCTTAGATAATAATACTTTCACGCTGTAAATAAATATTTAAGGATCACTAAACTTTTTTTATTCAAAGAAGAACATCTCAAATGTACAATCTTTGAACCGTGGTTTTAAAAAAGTTTTCTAAGTCGACTATAAAGTCTTTTTTTTAAAACGATGTGGCTTTCTCGAATGTGGTATACTTATCAGCCATACGTAAAAGACTCTTATATTTTGACTCTATCGGAATTGACTAAAAACATGAGGAAAAAATGATAAAAGTTTTATATATATCTGTTCTCAGGAGGTTTTTTCGAAATATTTACTTTCTATATCGTCATTGTTTTCTTTATATATATAGGCAAAAGTGGGCTGGGGGGGGGGGGGGGGGGGGGGGGGGGGGAGCTTTCTTGAACATAATTCTTTATTTCGCACGAGCTCTAGCGTCCTGTGGTAAGAGCTGGAAAGCCCG
>SBJP01000269.1:0-19345 GCA_014805705.1 Cucumispora dikerogammari | reverse complement strand
ACGAATGGCCTCTATAACTCAATTTTTTGATCGATATTCGATGTTAAATTCATAATATATACGTTTGATGGCCGTCTCTTAACATCATTAGCCTAAAAACAATCAAATATGTTTTAAACGCAATTTAATACCTACAAAAAACAAACAATGTCTAATCAATACTTTAGACTTTTTGCATAGATCAGACCAACAAACCCAAATAAAAACGTCTTTCTGAAGAAAACGCGGAAAAACACTTTTTTACACAAATTTTATAATTTTGAAAATTTTTGATTAGACTCTAATTCATGCAAATTAAACAGCGGCGTCAAGAAAATTCGACTTTTCATAAAGTGTCTTGCTTGTTTCCATGGTCTCCTTTTATTTTTAATCATACTTTAACCCCCCCCCCCCCCCCCCCCCCCCCCCCCCCCCCCCAAGTGAACTTTTGTCGTTTTTTTTACTATGTACAGTAGAGAATGTTCACTGTAATTTATTTTTTGTTTTAAAACCTCTTGTGTGATATACAACGACATGTCCTTATTTATTTTACTTTCGAATCAGGAATGAAAAAGGCTGAGCGCCGTTTCGCTGGTAAAGATATAATGCGACGTTTCGCCGGTAAACGCAAATTCGCATTAAGTAATATATTACCTAGAAAAAATATAATAAAAAAAAAATAAATCTTTTTTACATATAAAAGCGCATTACAAATATAGACTACTCTTATATAAAAAATAAAAAAACTATACATAGCAAACGTAACAACTTTTCTAAAATCAAAAAGAGATAAGGAAAATGATAATTCATGAACCTTATATCTACAACTTTGAGAAAATACATAGAAGAACATAAGAGATTCGGATGTCAGAAAAGAGGCTAAAGAGGTAAACTATATACGTCTTTGGAAAATGTTCTTATTCGTGTGACTGACCATTCACACTTCGTAGACGAACAAAAAGCAAAAACGTTGTTAATAACACACAGCATTAGCGAAAAAGCTTTAAAGACCAACGAGAGAGCAATATCTATAATCACATCAGAAACGAAAACCCTGACCAATGAAGAAGTTGATATTCTATATAAAAACAAAGAAATGGTTGGCAGAATAAATAAAATAAGAAATAAAACGATTGAAAATTTCAAGATCGAAGAAGAGGACATTGCACCAGATATAAAGAAAGACTTGCAAGGGAAGCCTCTAATTCTTCACGATAGTGGAGTTTTTAATCCCGTTCGTTTTGTTTTGTTCTTTTCTAAAATAGGCCTCGAGTTCTTTAAACTAACAGATGTATTTTTAATAGGTAGTACATTTAATATTGTCCCTACCGGTTTTACACAACTCGTTTTCGTTCATGGCGTAGTGTGTGGAAAAACATATCCTTTGTGTTTTTTCTATTGAAAACAAAAAAAGAGAGCGCTTATCTTAATGTCTTTAGTTACAAACTCAAGATAACAGAGACTTCCCCAACTTTGATCATAACAGATTTTGAAGTGGGGCTAATGAATGCTTTAAAGAAAACGTTTCTATCTAGTAAGCTAAGAGGAAGTACTTTTCATTTCAGTCGGGCAGTTTATAAACGTGCTGTTCTTGCGGGCTTATTTAAAAAAGAAAACAGAAACTCTTGTCATCGGTTGATAAAGCGTGTCTTAAATCTCACTTTTTATTTGATTGAAAAAATAATATTAGTTTATAATGAGATAAAAAATGAAGCAAGAGAGAAAAGCGTTTATCTAACAGAGGAAAGTTTTTTTAATTACATTAAAAACACATATCTATAGATGTGAATACGGTAGAATCTCCGAGATATAATCCACCATTATGGTCAGCTAATGAAAAGATATTATATGATATATCACGTTTAACAAATGCCTTAGAAGCACGACATCGAGCAATTAACAACTCTACTTTTGTGAAACACTTAAACTTAGCAAAGTTTACAGAAATTATTCGAGCTAAGTGTGAAAAAACAAGGATAGTTCTGTAACAAGTTCAATTAGAAAAATATGTTTTTCTTAGCGCACAAGATTTTACCAAAGAAGCAAAGCTTAAAGCAGTAATCAGGAGTTACAGAATATATACAACAAATAAATTTAATGATGCTTTAAATCAAGTACCCGAATGGTAATTAAAATAAAATATTAATATTATAATTTCTGTTTACCGGCGAAATGCCGCATTATATCCTTATCGGCAAGTCTGCGTCGTTTCGCCGGCCGACGGTAGGGGCGGTGCGGAAATATTTACGAAAATTTCTTAAATCTTCCGTAAACGCTTTAAGACCAATCAAACAACGTATATTCAACCGCCCGCATTTAAAAACTTACTTTAGAAAGTTTTTTTTTCTTGGTTAAAATATTTAGAAACAACTTGATCGATTGACCAAATAAAAATAAATAACTAAAT
Source organism: Cucumispora dikerogammari (assembly GCA_014805705.1). Taxonomy (NCBI): domain Eukaryota; kingdom Fungi; phylum Microsporidia; genus Cucumispora; species Cucumispora dikerogammari. The sequence continues at coordinate 16,959 of SBJP01000269.1, read as the reverse complement.
GAAAAAAATTAATAAAAAAAGATAAACTCGTATTAAAAATGAAATATAAATATCAAAGTCTAATATAAAGCAAACTTTTTTTATTGGTTTAAAATTAAACTGAAATATATAAAAAAGTAAGAACAGTAAAAAAAATCTTTCAGAAAACTAAAGTTGTTTACTGTGTTAAATAAAATGTCTTTTATTAACATTTACAGCAACTTAATGAATCGAGATTGTATATGCAAATATTTTATTAATGATTATATTATTAACGAAAAAAACACTTCCATAGTCATAACGTGTTCTTTATTTTTGATTTATATTTCTGATGTAAAATTTTGCGGTTTAAAAACTATAAAGCAAAAAGATTTTACTTTTACATCTTAAGCTATCGACATAAAACTGTTATATAATCAAATCGAAAATTTCGAAACATTCACAGTGTATAATCAACAAGCATTTTCGATGAAACAAGTGTGCATCTAAGTAGTATGTAATGAAGTTTAAATTAATAAAAACGTTGTTTTTTAAGTAGATGTTCTTTTAAATGTTTGATAACTTGCTGACATTATTATAATTGTTCAGTAAAACATTTAAGTTCTGTTAGTTCAACAAACAGTGTTAAAAACCCTAAAAAATCAAGAAATCTTCTTAAGTAAGAAAAAAAACTTTGCGACAAAGATATATTTAATGATAGCAGGCTAAATTAAATAGCGCCAACTTGTTAAAACTATTATTATATAAAGGAAGAACAGCCCAATACAGAAATGAATGCATAGAAAAAAAAATTTTTTATAAAAATTTGTTTGTTTTTGCACAAAATACGAATCAGAATAAAAAGTATATAAAATGAAAACAGTGTTATAAATATAAAGTTGTACCAAAAACAAGAATTATGTAAAATAAGCAAATTACAAAATACAGCAGACATTTTTGTCATAATAAACAGTATTTATCTTATTTTATTGTTTTTTGCTGTTGAAAACAATCATAACAAAGATGGTTGTTTTAAAATTTATAGCTGTTGAAAAACGAAACATATATTTTTTCAATTCTTTTCATTTCTTTCTCCAATTCAAATATTGAATAACCTGACTATTTTAAAAACTTTTTTTTTATAAGAGATTTCATATAAAAATTTCATTCAATATCTGAACCTTTTGTTAAAATATTTAAATCTAAACAAAAATTGAATTTTGTATATTTTACAAAAAAAATTTTTTACGATCAGAAACAGTTATATAAAAATATACGTTTTTTAGACTAAAAAAACACTTGCCTATCTGCTTTCAAAAAAAATATATATTTTTTAGTAAAGAATATGTTTATGAATATTAAATAAATTATCTGTAAAAATTTTAATTTGATGGTTGCTTGACAAATTATATAATTTTAAATTACACGAGCTGGCCAACGTTTCTTTACAGCCTAGTTGTCGATCTGCGCATATAATAAAAAAATGTTGTTATTCGAGCTTTGTGTTATATACTAAGTGATATTCTAAGAGCTACTCACAATACAACAAATAACCTAAGACTTTGACATAGTCTTTGTTTTTTACTTGAAGTTTTTAAAAACGCACACGTCTTTTTTAATTAACAAATAAAATTTTTTATTTTTCTTAAGGTTTTTCATAATGTCTTCTATTGTTTAAATAAAATATATAATCAAACATTGTGTGCAACTCTTGTGAACAAGAAAACTATTATATTAATCATTTCTTACTTTTTGTTTAACTTGTGTAGAAGAAAACGGTGTGTTTTTTTTACACTGATTTGTCGTATTTGTACGATATAAAATTATAGACTCAGTTTTTTATTTAATAGCATAACTAAATAGTTATGATCTAAAATAAAAATTGTATAAATAACCAAAATCCTTTCAATAAAGGCGTTATTGAAAATAAAAAATATTTGTTTTTTTGATTATAATTTTGTTTTGTTTTTTTTTCAATAACATGTATGAAAAAAAAGTTTATATAAAATATTTTATGTTTTTTTCGTACCGTATAAATATAAGATTACGTTCAATCACAAGTTATTCTTTGTGTCATAAGGTGTATTATAAATTAAAAAAAACTATATTAATCAACTGCTCCCTGTATAGACTAAATATATTATTGGTAAAAAGTGACGTTTTCCGTGTTCAAAAACAATCGAAAAAAAACAGACAGCATTATTATTTAACGGATTTATTTCTATAAGTTGTTTTAAATATATTAAAACAAGCACTCGAAATATTCAATAATATATTTTAAAAAAAAATTTATTTAATACCTTAATAACAACAACAACCTGGCGCCTTCAGCTAATTACCAGAAGCATTGTGTATTTATATTCGTGTATTGTATAAATATAATATTAATAATCAAAAACAATGTAAATAGAAAAGCCGTTACGTCTTTCCATAAAACATAAACAATCCACATAAACAAACACTACCTATAACATCTACAATTATAGTACTAAATATTAAAGTACTACCGCCAAGTTTACCATTCATTAAATCTGATTTATTTTCATTATTTTCATTATTTTCATTATTTTCATTATCTGAGTCAGGTTCAAAATCAATATTATTGAAATCTACAAAATCAACATTTTCATTTGATTCCGGTTTAGAATTCAACCAAAACTCAATTTCCAACAAATATGGTATAATAAATATTCCAAAAACACCCGACACCGAAAATAAGCAAATAATAGAAATTTCAAAAAAAACGGTTTTTAAAAATTCGATAAAAACTACAAAATAAATTGATGTTAAAAGAATTGAAGTTAAAGTTAAGGTATAGACGGTAGAGGTTTCAATCTTAATACATTCCTTAAGTATTAGTTTGAATGATTCTTTATCCGATAAATTAAATATATCAAGTAATTCTTCGGTTGGCAGTATTTTGAACGCGTTAAGTAAACGTTTTGTTTTTTTGATAAAACGTTGTCTTTTCTCGAAGTATTTTGTTATTTGAGTACATATTCTTGCAGTATAAATCATAATTATGTTTATTATTAAGCCGCAAAAACTTAATGAAATTAAAGCGATTACTGGTTGTGTTTCAGCTACTTTTTCTATTAAACATGTGGAAATTGTTATTCCGATGAATGTTACTATGTATGTTGATATGTGTGGTGATGAAACAGCTATTTGTCTATGGGAATTCATTTCAATTTTATTTTCAATCGATATTTCTGGACCAATTTCGTATTTTTTTTCCAGACTACCTTCATTTTTTACGTTTTTTTTTCTTGTATCTACCTTTATCTTTCCGTCTAGTGACTCAGATTCGATTACTGCCTTACTATACGACGCTTCATAGACCCATAATAATATCACTATTAATAAAACAACACCGCCACATAAACACCCAATTACAATTAACTCAGTTGATCTCCAACTTTGTGCCCATATTAAAAAACCCTTAATGATCAACACAGACATAACTTCATTTATAGAACTAACTAAGGGTATCCCTATATTATCGGGATTAATATTATACCTTTTACATATCAGGATAGTTAATAAAATACTTATTATAGTTATGATCATTGATATAAGACACGTGGGTGTAATACATAGAGCAAGTACTAAGACTGAATATAGTACTGACCCTAGGGAAATAGATTGTGAAGGCAATTGACCCGAGGAAGATGACCAGGAAATAGAACTATATTCTGAAAAAACCATTTTATAAAAAGAAGCAATCGTCGTTATAATCAAGGAGACTAAAAACGAATTAAATAACAAATAAAGCGAGGATTTTTTTATATGGGCAATAAATTGAGGATTATTTCTCACTGAAGTATTAACATTTTTTTCAGGTATAGCCGTAGTTATGTTGTTAATATTCGTATTAGAATCGTACAATAAACTACTACTACTAGAAGACATATATACACCCCGGCATTCAATTAAACTTATTGCACTTAAAACATTTATGTCGAATGAAACTTCTAAATTACCTAGAAATATTAATGCGCAGTCGACAATAACGACGACTGGAAAATTTTGTTTTAGTTTTTTGTCATTTTGAAGTTGTTGAAGTAATAAGCCACATATAAATTGGGATATTAAGCATATGATTAGTGATGGTAAACTTTGCATAAATAAGTTTAAGTCAAAATATTTCTTTAAACGTGTTTTTGGCGCAGGATAAGTTAAATATTTCAATTTATATGAGCATATTTTTTTCATTATTTCATTATTATTTTTGCTATTTTTATTAATTATAGTGGACGCATCTGAAATTGGTTTATTGACCTTGGCTACAGATGAAATGGCTTGTGCTGATAAATTAGATGGTTTTTCTGTTCTGTTGTCACTTATCGAAGCTGTTATACCAGGATTCCTTTCTCCGCCTGATGTATAAGACTGAGACTGAACATATGTTTTTCCATTCGAAAGTGTGGGTCGAGTATACGAAAGGCGGTCTGTATCCTTTTGTTTTATATCACCATTTCTGTTGTTGCTATTTTTTTTACTATTTCCATCCTTATCGGCTACAGTTTGAAGTTCAGTATCTTCAAGTGTCCGGGTAATATTATTACTTTCATCATCTTTTGTTTCCTTCGCTTCAATGCCAAACATAGTTTATTAAAGGAGATTTTTTGATGATTTTAATATCTAAATATGTTTCACTTTCCGGGATTTATTAATTAAGGAGATCAGCAAATTTTTTAATTTTTTTTGATTTTTTTCGAAAAGAATCTTTTTCTCATTTTTTTTTCGTATATCTTAGAAAAAACATATTCTTAATTTAATTCTAGTATATCTCGGAAAAAAATATATTTTTAATTTAATTATATATTATAATCAGTTTTGTGTTTTTATAAATTCTTTTTGATTAAGAGATTATTATGTAGTTGAAAAAACCATAAGAATAGAAGTTATAATGTGAGTATGAGAACTAATTTATTTTATTTTTCTATATTTTATTTATAATAAAATATATATATGAATGTTTAAGGCGAAGCCCCGCGATATAAGGTGGTTGTGTTCTTTATACGAACTTGTCAGTAAAGCCCTGTATATTGGTTTCTATTTTACTTCGTAAGATAGTAAGCACTTACTATAAAATGAGATATATGGGGACAGGGAAGGTTGATAAAATGGTTTTATCACGAGTGGTTAATGATGTGTGTTTACTAGATATATATTGGATACTCGAGAGTTAAGGTATATAAAATCCGAATCGATTGTGTCAGATATATAAAGACTAATCATGACAGTTTTATGGAAAATTAAACAAGTAAAAAAACCTTAATCTAATTAGGAGTTGTCTATTTCGATAAAAAGAACATAGAAAAAAAACAGAGAAACAAGATATCAGGGGATCATAATAGTGATTACTTATTTGTATATCCTTTATTGTTTAACTCATATATAATGTAAACTTACCTATTTTTCTTTTATATATAACAGTTCTATCATATTTGAAACCAACATTCATTCTCATTTAAACACAAGAGTTCTGTTTTTTGACTGTTTTCTTATAATATAAGTGTGTTTTATAAATATTATTAATACTTTATGCAGAACAAAATTTGTTTTTTGTCTTATTTTAAATATTAAACAAATTTAGATAAAACAAACCCTGCTTTGTGTGATGTGGTAAATGAGAATTCCATAAATAAGCACAGAGTCTTACATGCACGTTTATTTTTCATATATTTCTATTTATATTTAAATGCATAATATTTTTATAAGCAAATATTTAATGAGATATTAAAAAATATATCAGAATACAAACCAGAGTTTCTAACTTATAAAAAACAAAATAAAAAAGGCATATTTGTTTGTTTATCGATTAAGTGAAACACAAAAACTCTTTTTTATCACTGGCATAAAAATAATGCGCATTAAAACAATTTCATCTTTAAACTACCAAAAGAATTTATTTAATATTTTGTATATAATTTCTAATTAATCGGTTTCAAAAAAGCAAATTCTAAACAAGAATAAAGAATTTTTGTCTTAATTTTTAAAGCATCAAAATACTAGAAAACTTCTTTTTCATTTTATTATAAAAACAGAAATCATCGTTAGTTTAAGTTTTCGTATTAATTTGTTTTAGTTTAGTTATGTGTTTTATGCTTATATATACTGTAATGTTTAATATTTTGGCAGTTTTATGCTAATGCACTAATTTATATATAAATTTATAAAACTGTTTTTCTCTTTTAATTTCTAATTCAGTTCGTTTTAGTTCTTCTCTTTTTCAACTTAATCTAAAACTGCATAATAAAAGCTAAGTATTTATTATGCAGTTTTTAATATAGAGAATTTATTTACTGGAATTTAACAATGTCATATAATTATTATATTAAAAACCTGTATTATAAAAATCTTCAATTAGAATAGAACAAAAAAAACTTCTAATTAAATACATTTACTTCCAAATAAAAGGTAGACATTAAATAATAAAAAGGATAGAAACATTAATAATGAAATCGTAATAAGAGCACGTGCCCTTGCGTTTTACTTTTATATTATTTAAACATAAAAACATTATTGTTGTTAATTTATCATTATTATTTATACAGAATGAAACTAACCATTCCGCCAATAAATCACTCATGCTGGAAAAACTAAACAAAAAATTCTTGATTACACCAAAACTACTTTACCTTTTCATAGAATTAACATATGCAACGCTAGCAAGTTTCAGATACGGGTTTATTGTAAATGGAATGGGAATATCACCAACTTCTTACTCAGTTATGTACGGATATTGTATGTTAATTTCATTTTCATCTAATATATGTATTGCTTTAACATTCGATAAACTTAATTCACCTAAGGTATTTTTTTTAGGTTTATTGTTAATAAGTGGATCAGCTTTACAAACAATTTGTTGGTTGCGAGGCTCTTTACATGAGAATATATTTTGGGTTTTAATGTTTGTATATTTTACGTTTAATGGGTCATTAATACCTTTATTAGATAGACACGTTTTGACTATGCTTCCTCATATGGGTGCTCAAGTTAAAGATTATGGGGCACAGCGAATGTTTGGGACTTTGGCTTGTCCAATTGCCTCATTTTTAATTGAGACTATTTTGAAAATTAATACTAAAAAGGGAGAAAAATATAATTTTGATAATTTGAAATATTATCATATCGTTTTTATTTCATTGGCTATGTTTATGGTTTGGATGTTTGTCGAGAAGGTGGTTTCTCCGGTTATGCCTATCTATGATGTAGAAGAGACGGAAAATCCTTCGGTTATACCTATTTCTGATGTAAAAAAAAGAGAGGAATTTCCGGCTATACCTATTGCTAATGTAAAAAGGACGGAGGCTTCGGAAACAGAAGAGAAAGAAGAATATAAATTACATGAGAATAAAAATAAAGCAACGTTTAAAAACGACTCAGAGTTTAAAACCAACTCTGAAGTAACAAAAAAAACAGATATGGCTGAAACTTCTATTGATAAACAAAACACTGTCACTACATCGGATTCTACTAACACCGGAAATGCAGCAGATACATCAAGTAGAGTACGTCTATTGGATCTAATAACAAACTTTCCTTATATGTATTTTATAGTTATAATCTTTTTAAATGGGATATCGCGTCAAGGAATGACATTATTTTTTCAAAATTATCGGTCAAGTTTTTTAAACTTAGAACCGTACGATTTATCAGCTTTACCAAGGATTTTGGCTATACCCTTACATTATACATTCAACAATAATCCAATAAGCACGACAGATGCAATAGGCACAGGAATAGAAATAGCTTGTTATTTTAATTCAAGGAGAATAACAACAGTTTTTGGTTTATATTGGCCTTTAATATTTGGACAACTGGCTGCTATTTTTAGGTTCATTTCTTATTTCAATTTATCGGAAAAGAATTCACATAAATATTTAATCACTTGTTGTATTGAGGTATTAAGGGGTATAAACTATGGAATGACACATGTTTCTGGTGTCCAATTGGTACTATATATGTGTCCAAAGAATTTAAAAGGAACTAGTCAAATGGTATATTGCGGTGTTATAGGTTTAGGGGGAGCAGTAGCTGGAAGGATAGCTAAAGTCTTGTTTCACGGTGATAAAATGGGCCGCGCCGAATATGAAAAGTTTTTTTTAGTGAATACTCTTATAAGTGTTGTTTGTTTGTCGATGATTTTATTGAAATATGGGGTGATAGAAGGAGTTATTTGGAGGCGCAGTGGCAATATTGTAGCGAAAGAAGAGGAGGAAGACAAATAGACAAGACCATGCATGAGCTGTGTTGAAAATTAAAGAGCTGATTTATGACAGAAAGCGAAAAGTTTCATGGTTATATCTTGGTAACGTTTTAGTTGTGAGTGTAGGTGTAGGAGTGTTTTTTAGAAGTAGAGAAAAAGTAGAAACAGTGTTATATACCTGTAATATTAGTAAAAAATATAAGTGTAAATATGGCTGAGTAAATGAAAATAAGCGAAATGTGAAAATTGTTACTTTTGAATTATCTTCTTTTGTTATTCGAAGAAATATGGTTTTTTCTTAATATTTGATCACACATACTAACTTATCTATATAATTTCAAATATGGTTAATTTTCACTAATAACATTTATATAAAACCCAGCTGTAAAGGAAGACAAAGTAGAATTAAAAATTAAAAAAACTGTTCAAAAAAAAACATTTATTAGTTTTTTATAAATCGACTAACTTTGACAAAAACCACTAAAAAGTTTTTAAGATTAATCGTTTTTTCTGTCGTGCTATATTATATTATATCTTGTTCTTATCTACTCCTTAATTTAGCTTGTCAGTTCTTGTGTTTTTAGAATCGTAAAAGCTACTATAGATAATAAACATTAAGTGTTTAAGATTTAGGTTTCTCCGAGTAGTTGCACCCTTTTATGAATAATATAGTCGTTGAAAAACCGAAGCTTTAGACAAAAACACAGTTTTAATTTTATCCTTCGATAGTTATTCATATATGTAGTGATATATCTGGTTTTCTATCTGTAAGCGCATTTTTCTACCTATATATTTTAAAAACGCTGTATGGTCTGAATCAAACACTACGATGGATATGCTGTATTTATAAACAAAGATTATTTCGCTCATTTTTTTCCACTGTTTAGATGAGTCACCTTCAAATATTTTTTGAAGGTTTGTGGTTTTTAAGGTTTGTTTCTACTTGTAATCGCTTAAAAATTATAAAAACAGAAGGGATGAGTATTAAACAAACAAAAAATGCGCGTTTAAAGTTTATTTTATCTATTTTGAAAAAACTGCTGTTTTTTTTAACAAAATTGAAGATTTTGTTTCATAAAGGAATTGCATTTATAAACATAATAAGTCAAACAAAAACAATATTAAAATGACTAAAATTTTCTTTATAATGTTTTTCTTATCAAAAACTTTCTTAAAAAAACACTTTTTTCGATTATAATATCTTTTTGAAATAAACCACATCGTCAATTTAAATTACCTAAACTTCTTATCAAAGAAACAACTTTTATCATGAGTATAAAGCGCGATTTCTCATTTTACTTGCGTTATTTTTATCTCGTCTTCTGTTCTATCGCTACACTTTTAGCGATATTAAAAGTTTCGAAAAACAAGAACGTAAATATGAGTGGGTTGAGGGCGAGGCAGATCTGTATCAATTATTATAAGTAAATAAAATTCAAAAACACACATGTTATAATCAAAGTCTCACAAAATTATTAAAACAACCGAAGATTTACAATAAAAGACTGAATAAAATTATTAATATATTACACAATGTAAATATAAGATGAGAGTCTTATGTAGAAAGCATGTTTTTATATAAAAACGAACCTTATATTTTTCTCATTATTTAGTGAATAAAGCGCTGTCAGTATTAAAGTGTTTCCTAATAATCGATTGATAGAATATTATAGTATATCATTTTATTATTTGAACGTTCGCAATCGATTATATTAGTTTATTTTCTTTATATACTTAATATTTTCAGAAACAGAAGGATATTTGTACATATATAAAAATATATAATAATGAACTATTGTAAAACTTAGATCTCATATATTATAAAAAAGACCTAACAATAAAAACAAATAAGATAAACATTACATTTTCGACTTATGTTGCTTATTTTCAAATATCAGTGTGATGATTGTAATTTCTTATAAGATTTTATAGTAAAACAAACAGCGTTTTTTGATTTTCAGAAAATTTGAATTCAAGCAGCGTCTCTTATGTGTGTTAAATGGTACAATATAGTCGAGTATTTTAATACTTATACTTTGCGTAAACATAAAAAACGAAAATAAATAATTATAATAACTGTCGCGATGATAATATATTACAACGAGAAAAAGTTTTTCTGAATGTCTAAAAAAATCAAAAAACGATTTATTACCGTGGTCGTAATATACATTTAATGATATTTCAATTAAGAATATATTTTTTAATGTGTAGTAAAAGAAAACGTTTCTACAACTTAAAACCGGCTTACACAAGCTGTTTCAAAAATTTTATTCAGTAAACATATCTTTAAGGTATAGTGCGAATTAGTGGAAGCTATATACTTTTTCTTTACTAAAAAATAAGTAGAAAAATCTTGATTAATTCATTTAAATAAGTAGAGGGTTAAACTAAAAACGCCAATCCTTATTACTTCAAACAATGAATATACAGATATTCGTTTTTTTCTACTGTTAAACGTTAAAACTCTGTTTTAATGGCCCTGTTTCTTTTAATAAAATCTTTTCCTTTATTAAACTAGTTTTCGAAATTTTTTTGTTCATTTTATTGGGCTGAAAAAAAACTAATGTTTGTGTTTATTAAGGTTAGCCCCTCTCATCCAGATATATTAAATATTCTCTATCATAAATCTCAGGTATTCATTTTAGTCTGTGAATTCAGAAGATTAATATGATGTTAGAAAAATCTGTTTGACTGTAATTTTTTTAAACAACAGAAAGAAGCGTAGGCTACATCAAAAGCGAAAAAAAAAAGATTAATGCAATTTTAGTGAAGTGTATAGAAAAATGTGTATCAATTTTTTTCGAGTAATGATTAACTATCAAAAATTAAATAAAAAATGTTTATATCGATGTTTTTTACGTATTTTTTCTTTAATTAGGTATATTTTTACTTACTTGACTTTATGCGAAAGCGTAAAAAGTGTATAAGTATAATCAAAGCCTCTATAATTATTGAATGTGTTTTTTGAATAAAATTTTTGAGCGAGTTTTATCTCCGCTAACGTTGTTTTAAATATTACAAGTAGCGTTACATTCTATGATGTGTTAGTACAAAAAAGTTTCTTATCACATAAAATCCTCGTAGTTCGTGGTGGTGTAGGGTAAATTTTGTTTTATAAAAAGGCACTAATGTAAAATATACTTAAATTATAATGTTTTATTCATGTATATCTGTCGCTTTCAAGATAAAACAGCTCGATTTGATCCCCGTCAAGTCGATGTAGAGAAACCAAAGCCGATTTAGACAGTTACTTAGCAATTTTCTAAAAGCTGAGTTATTTCCTGAAGAACTGTATAGCACACGAAAAACAGCTAAAGAAGATTTGAATCGTTATAACTGCTTGTTTTAAAAAAAACTTTTTTATTCTGAAAAGTAAAAATCTTACCTAGGCCTTGTAGTTCCTTATACTATTTTTTTTCTTTTAACGTTCGACAACTCCCTAAGTTCATAGTTAATAATACTTTGATCGTGAAAACGATTAACGTTTTGTTAGCGAAAGCTTGAGAGCTGCTGGGTGTGTCATTAAAAGTAGAACCTTAATAATATTATCTTCGCGTAATAAAAAAAAAGTGATAATGGGTTACAAACGTACAATTTATATTTTTATCTATACGTTTAGGTTAAATAATAAAATCTCAGAAAAGAACAACTACAATAATACATCGACAAAAATATACTGTCTCATTAATTTAAACTATAAAAAAACATAATACACTGTGTTGATGAAGTACATTTTTGTTTTTTACTATTGAACTGCTTTTGTATTTTAATCAATCACAGATAAAAAGGAGTTGTCATAGTTTTTAGTTGTTTTCACTCCGTATCGATTGTTTATTTTAATCAAAAAAATTGTCTGAGTAGTCTTTTATGTTTCAAAAATCGCCTTTTTTCTTCAAAATAACATGAGTCTGCTAAATCGGGTAAATATAGACATTATTCTTCATGAATAAGTATTTGAAGCCGATTAGCTGCTCGAAATTGAAAATTTTGAAGACATAAGCTGAGTTTAGTTTTAAAACTAGTTATATAATAAGTCACACTTCGAAGCATCAAGCTAAAAAAATCTTTGTTTTTTTGCTGTTTAAGACTAAAATATTTTTGATAAGTGGTTTCCAGAAAGAACAATTACTTTTTAATGAAAAATTTTATTTTTTATTTTAAACGAAAAAGTTTCGTAAATTTTCGAAAAAAAATAAGATGAATAGCAAAATTATATAGGAAGATTCTTGAATACGTGTGTCGGCTCGGATTGTTTTTATTAGCAAATATTGTTTGTGTTTTTAGAAAAAAAATAGCTAGAAGAAGCACTTTTTTTTTAACATATAATATCAGGTCTTTGTGGTTTAATTATAATAATACTTTGCCACAATAACTGAATAAGTCTTTGTGTAAAATGTTAACAAGATTGAAAGAAAAATCTAAAATAAACAGGTTTTTTAAACTTTTTATATATCTTAATAAATGTTACACCCCAAACACATCCCCCCATATCCCCCCTCTTTAAAGAAAACTATATTAAATAAATAAAAAAAAGAGCCTCTGCCCAGTTTCGAGCAGCCCTTCTATAGATTACTACTATATAAGATAACAGCCCAGCTACGTGGCTATAATGTTACTATATATAATCTACAAATAACAAAACGAACGAACGAACGAACGTCGAACGATCGAACGATCGAAACGAAACGAAACGAACGAAACGAAACGAACGAACGAACAAAACGAACGAACGAAACGAAACGAACGAAACGAAACGAACGAAACGAAACGAACGAACAAAACGAAACGAAACGAACGAAACGAAACGAAAAAACAAATATTAGTAAAGTTATAATAAAAATACTATAATAAAATTATAGTGTGTGTGTTGGGGGGGGGGTGTCTATGGCGTGGGGGAATGGCTGTGGCGTGTGACAATAAATAATTAAAAAATAAGCGTTTTGATACAAATTTTCTTTGTTATTTTGCTGAACGTGCGTGCTTAAAAAAAATAAATATCCCATCGTTAAACAGTGATAAATTAATTATAAAAAAAACAAAATCTCTTATCTAAAATCTTGCAAATATGCTTTTCGTTTTAAAAACTTTTGCTGTTCTGCGATCGCTAACTTCCTTGCTCTAAAACGATTTTTTTGGTAAAAAATGAACAGAATCAAAAGACACTGCTTTTGAAAAAATCTCATTAGAACGCCAATAACTAAGTATAAAATAGAAAAGAGAACAAGTGTCATTATATTTAATACATTTAAAATAAATTTTGTCTTTTGGTTTTTAGATATGTGTGACTTGATTCTATATGCCAATGTTCATGTTGTAAACATATTCGAGAATAAAATAATGAACATCGAGATTTTCGTTTGTTTAACTAAAATATACATTATAATAATGACCATTGTTTTCATTGACAACTAATCAGTTCAACATGATTTTTGGTTTTAATAAAAACTTGTCAAAAAATTTAATTCTTCTATTTATAATATTTTCAAAAACTTTTCATTGCGTGAGTATCACCAAAATAATCAAAAAAAAATGAGAACCCCCCCAGCCTCTATTTTTCAAACTTATTTTATAGTAGAGTTTTTGAAAAAAAAACTTTATTAAGAAAAATAACACTTTAAAAAAAATTCGAAACGAGTAACAGATAGTGTATGTTATATTTTAAAAACGTTGCTTTTTAATATAAATGTTTTTTCCACTAGATTCTTTTTATTCATTAGAAAATTAAACATACGATACCAAAAATCTTATAAATATTACACTATATTTGTCGGTTAGACTAAAACGAATTGAGTGGATTCTTTCAGACATATTCTTTATCTATTAAATCAAGGTTAATGTTTTAAAATATTTTTTAAAGTATACTAAGAGTTTAATATGTTCAATGAAAAAAATACTTACAACTCCGTTTGATAATATAAAATAACTTGAAAGCATCATAAATCCTATAATTGATTTGTGTTTTACGAAGACTTTGTTTCTGGTCAGTTTTTTAAAAGCAATGTTTTATTTGTCAAGTAATTTACGCAATCGACAAGGGTTTTACAGCCACTCAATGTTCTTACTCAATTGCCAATATTTTTTTTAATTTGTTGAGAGTTTTACTACGTTATCAACATAACTAATGTTTCTAGACTTGCTGTTGCGTGAGGTTATTAATAGATAAAATACAGCTTATATTTATAAACAGTGCTTTGTTATATAACCAAAAGAACTACGTTTTTTTTAGTTGTCATAAACATTTAATTTATTGACAAGTAAGTAAAGCTCTTGACAAATGAAAAAAATTTTTACAGTTGAGTGAAGCTCTTGATAAGTGAGTAAAACTTCTGAGACTAAGAAAAAAACTTGATAAAAGATAAAATTTTTGACAAGTACGTAAAAACCGAACAAGTGATTTATACTCTTGCTAATGAGCAATATTCTCAACAAGTTAGTGGGCTTTTGGCGAGTTAGTAAAAATATTGACAAGTAATAAAAGTTTCTATACTATTGAAACTCTTTAAAAGCGCGTAAAATTTTTGATAACGTTGTATTTAAACGCGTTTTTAATATCAAAAGATTGTCTAAATAAAAAAAACGTTCCAATATTAAAAAAAGTCTTAACACTCTTAAGAGCTTTCTTAGCTTTAAAAAATGAACCCCCTTTGTTTAAGAAAAAGTGCTCCAGAAAACTCAACACTTTCATCTTTGTATAAATAATTTTTCGTATTCATTAATCACCAAACTTTTATTTTATAAAAATATTATCCTTTATTAGATTAGATTACAAGATGAATAATAAATAATACATCGACACTGTTGTTACGTTTACATATTTTTTTTCTTATTTGAAGTATTGGATAATTTACTTATTGTTATTTTTTATTAAAGATTTTTATAAAATCAAGGGTTACATATATACAGATATGTTTTTAATGCAGTGTGTTATATTTATATATTCGGCGCCATAGAGTTGATTAAATATGATATATTAATTTTTTCGTTTGATGGTTTTTGGAAACTCAAAATATTTCTTGATATTAAGTCATTTTTAAGTTGTAAACTCAATACACAATATAATGTTCTGTGATCGATTATTCAGTATAAAATATATGTACAAACACGTTTCTAAAATAAATAGTTTTCGCTTGTTTTCTATTCTAAATTTTTATTTATTTTGAAAAAATTTTTTTTAATTTATTTTGTGTGTATATAAGCACAGTTATTACAAATATATTCCATGTAAAGAAAGATATGTATTGATCTTAAAAAACAACAGAGTTTTCTATCATTTTTTATTTAAGACTTTTAACTTTCACTCGTTTAAAAACACACATAATAGTTTAGTAATTGACATTTTTGAAAAAAAAAGTATGACAGCTTCATTATCTAAATTAACGGATGTTGCTTAAAATTTTTGCGACATAAAAATCTACTTATTTGCAATTAAAAACGCATTTATAATCATAGAAACCTAAATGTCTATAATATATTAAGTCTTTTTAAAATATTTTAGTTAGATTCGATACACTTTCTGTTTGTTTTTATTAAATCTCTCTATATTAATTTTATCAAATAACGCTAGATGTAATATGATTTTTTAGTTTTTTTAAAACCTTTTTTCATAAATTTTTTATATTAGTTTTTTTTAACAAACTAGCATATAAGATAAAGCTTGATTTCCAGCTATAATATTTTTTATAGCGCTTTAAACTTAAAAAAAAGTAGTGTTTTTTTTTCTTCTTTTATTACTTAGATGTTTTTTTTGTTAAAAATGCTGTTATCTGTTTAAGGTACAGATGTTTTTGATTATCGATTGTTGATCGTTATAGAGCACATGAGATTTTAATATTTTAAAAGTTATAAAAGTTCATTTACAAAAAGAAATTTATAGTATTTTTTTCTGTTAAATGAAACCTAAATCTTCTTGTTTCTATCTACAGTTCTCTTTACAATAAACAAACAAAAAACACAAATTTTTAACAATACTTTATGTCAATTCTTTGTTTAATAAAAAAAGTTTCATTATTGTTTATACAGCTGCGAAAAAAAAACGATCTCTCGCTATATTTATTGTATGTATCAAATTAGAAACAATATTTCTTAATAAGAACAGTTCGATAATAAAAAACAGCTAAAAAACACAAAAGATTTTTAAAAATGTCTATGTTTACTCTTTTCTTATGCAAAAGTCTTTAGAGTTGAGAAATAAAACTGACAACAAACAAACATAAATTATGACATTCTTTTTTTTGGAAAATTTTCTGTTACTCCCTTAACCATTTCACTGTTTGTCTGTTTTTTTTATTTTTGATTAAAAAAAAATCAAAAGTCTTCTTGAAAAAAAAATCAGAGTGCAAAAAATAAAAAAAAATAAAATATGAAGAACAAAAAAAAACAAATAATGCAAACTTGCATCTTTTAAGTTATCGTAAAAAGAAAAACGAAAAAGTCGCCCCGTGTCTTCCCGTGGTTTTTTTATATATCGAATTGAGCTTGGTTTTCTCAAACTAGCTGGTTATCGAGTAAGAGTTTCAGGATGTGCTTTATACATATGATTTTATCTTAAATCAAATTTTTCTACGTCTATAGAGCATACTTATCTTGGTTTTATGTTTATGTTTCCTGTCATATATGGAACTTGTTTCAATTCAACATTTTTTGAATCTGTCATATATGACACATTCGACAATTTAATGAATTTCGAATGTGTCATATATGACACATTCGCAGTGAAATGGTTAAAGTATTTTTAACTGTCAACAAGTTAGACCGTGTGACTTAGTAATTTTTCTGATATTATT
>SBJP01000268.1:0-19347 GCA_014805705.1 Cucumispora dikerogammari | reverse complement strand
GTACTGTCTCCAATTGAATAGCTTTAATATAAAGTCGACGTAATTTTATTCTTTCAATGGGCCATAAAAGTAAAAAAAATCAGTGATCGGTTTTTTTTTCGCACACTGTATATCTAAAAAAAGCTGGACAACGACGGTGTAATAACGTGTAGCGGCCAATGTCTTTTTTTTCAATCACTTATATTAAAACAGAAAACCCCTGAGATTTTTTTGTTTATTGTTACAATGTTGAACAACATATTGGCATTATTACTGATTTTATATATAAAGCTGGTCAATTTCTGGGCTAAAAAAGTGAAACAAATAAGGTTTTTTATTTTCAGTACGATTGATTTCAGAGTTGATTTCTTTTAATTTACTTTTTCTTCTCCCCTATCATAGATAATTACAAGTGGTGTTGTTACAGTCTAAACATATCAAAAAATTATCCGATCTAAAACAAAAGAAGACAAAAAAACACCAACAAATAAAAACAATCTCAATTTAATAATAAAAGATCAAAAAGACACTTTTTTAATATTTTTTGATTGCAAAAATTTTCTCTGGTGTTTTTTTTTGATTATTTTATTCTGTTTTAATCAATTAAGTAAGAGATGGGATACGCTGCATATTCGAAATATTCAAATATATATTTTTTATATGTTTTTAATTTCATGTTCAATACTCAAATAAAAAATTCTAAATTTTTTTTATTGAAACGCCTAAAAAACCTTTTTTTTAGATATAATTTAGATCTTATATAACCCTTTCGTTTGTCCAAAAACCTTGATATTTTAACAATCACTGAATTGTTAATATAAAATTATGTTTTTAAATTAAGAAAGTTTTTTTAAGACGAATGGTAAACCAAACTATGATACCTTTGAATGTTTTTGCTTGAGCTTGACGGTATCTCATCAAATGTTTTATTATATTTTTCGTTTTTTAGAAAGATTGAAAAAAATACATTTATAGAGAACCATCTCAGCCATTTATCTGCCAGTTACGAATGATACAAGAAGATAAATAATCGATAAAAAATAACGGTTTATTCAAATTGTTTTTATTAGCCACTGTCATATAATTTGAACTTAAAAAAATACTCTTTCTGCTAAAACAGGAATTAGATTTTTATGTGTTTAATGAATAAATATACTTGATAGCTTGTTGAATATTTATTTTATCTTTTATGATAAAACAAATATGTTTTTTTTATGTTTCTGTCGCTACTTCAATATTATCGTTGACAAACTTTTTATCAAAAACCAAGGAAGATCTTTTATAAAAAAAAGCGGAAAATTTTTTTTATCGATGCTGTGTTTTAATTAACGTTTTGTTTGGCATCATTTACTCAACGAATGGGCTTCTTAAGTGTTTGCCTGTGCTATTCAACAGCTAGAGTTTTTAATTACATAGTGTCTAAGTACGTATAGGGTGCCGTTTTTAAAAGAAAGTAATGTCGACGTTATTTCTGAACTAATAACTATTCCTGGTTTATAAGACATGTATGTTATCTATTAAGTAATAAAAAAACATGTTGTGCTTATGAACGTTTAGTCACATGTGAGCTGATAAGATCAAACTCGTTTGTGTTCAATATAACGTTGATTCATATACAAAAAAAACTTTTTAAATTATAAGGTTAGTTGTGAAAAATCCGTTATTTAAATCAGAAAAAGTTAAGTTTCTCGATTAATTTTTATATTGCAGTTTAGATTTAAAACCTTTTTTCATGCTGTTAAAAATTCGAAAATCTTTTCTTAAATGAATTAGAGTGATAGGGTAATTTTCCGTTATGAACATTAAAAAAAAAACATAATTCTTTTACACAATTCTCATCTCAATAATCTTTTCACTTTCGTGTATTAAATATTTTAATATGAAAAAAAGTATTTTGTCTCAACGATCAACAATTACACTGTTAAGACTTGAAAAAATTGCATTTCTGAATATAGAACATCAAAATATAAAAGTTTTTCATTTTTCGAATTATCCACGTTATTTTATTAGATGTTTTTTGAGCCAAAAATATAACAAAATAAATAAAAAAACCTGAAAAAAACTTTGCGAAAGTATGAGAAAAAAAAGTTAAAAAAATTTCAAAGCAGCTTATGATGTAAAACGGCTAAGAAGTATGAGTTGACAGAAATGTTCGCTGCTTATATTTTTAAAGACGAATACATGTAGATTTAAAAAAAATGTATTTTATTATGAATAGTGTTAAATAGATTAAAGAGTTAATTAAAAATTAGAGAGTCTCTAAGGTATTGTATATATAATATATGTGCACTTTTAATGATAATTTTAAAAACCAAACGAAATAAAGCGACAAAATAATTTATTTTTTCAAATAAAATTTAAGCAACTTTCTCTTTGCATTATAATCTAATCAAGGAGACTTACATTATAATCTAATTAAGGAGACTTGCATTATAATCTAATTAAGGAGACTTACATTATAATCTAATTAAGAAGACTTGCATTATAATCTAATTAAGAAGACTTGCATTATAATCTAATTAAGGAGATTTACATTATAATCTAATTAAGCGAAACTTTTTAAGTAAAAAACAATTAAGAAAAATTTATTATTTAATTTTAAACAAACATGTTTTCTTGTTCTTTAGTCACTGATGTGTATAAAGGCTTAAAAACACAAACCGAATATATTTAAATATTTTTTACAGACGTTGTTTTTTTTAGTGCTTTAAGACTAATACATTTATTTACGCTACTTGACAGCAAAAAAAGAAAAATTGTTTTTATGTTGTCTTAATTTTTACTAAAAAGTTTTTTCTAAACTAGATTATAGTGTAAGCCTCCTTAATTAAAATATTGTGAGAAGTGTATAAGTTCTTAGTTTAATTTTTTTTTTTTTTGTAAAAATATTCATGAAAAGAGCTGGCGTATATATAATACCTTGTTTATTAACAACCGCCACTGTAGTTTAATCAAGAAGGCTTTCACTATAATTTAATTAGACAAAAAAAATAAATAACTGTTTATATACTTTTAATGTGAAAAGTTGAATAGTTAATATAAGTTTACCTGAAAAATAAACACAGTAATGTCGAGTTGATTAAAAAAAACAACTTTTCAATTTGTTATTAACATCTCTAACCGAAACAGTTGGTCTTTTATAATGTTTTTTCTTGATAAATCAAGGTTCTCTACATCTTTTGATTAACCTGTTATTGGCTTTTTTCACTTTGATCAGGTTTTCAATTGAGAGGGGGGTGATAGGTGGTGAAGGGGTATTTGACAAAGCTCGGGTTTTAAAAACACAATCATTATATTTATTGAAAAGAGATATTAAAATATAGTTACGGAAATTATTAAAAAAAGGAGTTTTTATTTTATTCACAAAAAATCGTTATTAGATGGTAAGAGGACAACAGTTTTTTATGATATTTTCTGTATTGCAAAGCCCAAATAAATCTTATATGAAGAGTATTGGTTTTAATAAATGAATGTACTTGTTATATAAACTAGATCCAACATTCGTGTTTAAATAAAATTTCTCAAAAATTATCCCATGATAGAATACAAAAAAATGAAGAAACAACAAAAAGCAAAAGTTCATTTTATTATACTTTCATATGTAGTTATTTATTATACGGGGTGTTTGGGTATGTGGTCCCAGTTAGAGAGTAAACACTCTTTTTTGTGGTCGGATTTTTATCCGTTCTAATCATATTGACAGTCAGTAAAGTAATTACTTATGATAAAATTTTTTAATATAAAAAAAATACATTTAAAATTAGAAAATAAAAAGCATGCGAGGACTTTTTGCTGCACGATCATTAAAACTAAATCGACATAAAAGAACATACGCCGATAAACACATTCGACGTAAAGTCTTTGGTAAATATTACAAAACCGCGCCAATTGCCAAAAATCCGCAAGCTTGTGGAATAGTAACAGAAAAAATTGGTGTCGGAGCCAAGCAGCCAAATTCAGCCATTAGAAAAGCAGTCCGTGTCCAATTAATTGCAAAGAAGAAAAAAGTTACAGCTTTCGTTCCTTATGATGGAAGTTTGAATTATATTGAAATGAATGACATGGTTCACATTGAAGGGTTTGGTAAGAAAGGAAGGTCTAAGGGAGATATTCCGGGCATCAGATTTAAAGTCTGCAAAGTTCAAAACGTGTCACTTAGAGCTTTATTTAAGGGTACAAAAGAAAAGCCAACTCGGTAAATAAAAATTTTCAGCCAATTTATTTTTTAATAATCTCCTCTTGATTTTTCTAACACCATTTTTAAAACAGGATCGTCTTCTTCAACATTTTTTGAACCCAGAAAATTATGCGTTTCGATAAAAAAATCTTTGTCTGGTCGTAAATGCAAAACCCGCCCCTTTAAATTTAAATCAAGTGCTTCGCCGAAAAGTATTACTTTTAAATTGGAATATTTTGCGATTTCTTCATAAATTGACAAGTTGAGTTCTATTAGTTTTGTTCCCAAGAAGAAAATTATATTTGCTTCTTGTTTTGTTTGCGAGTACACTTGTAATATTTGCATTGCATAATTGATTTCGAATTTATCGCAAAGCTCCAAGCCATTAAGAAAGTTGATAAGTTTCTGTCTATTATTTGTAGGAGAAATAAAATTATTTGGATATTTAAATGAGGTCGGAATTATCGCTATATTTGCATCTACACGGGCCTCCAGGATATCTGCAATAATTTTATAAATAGTTTCTTTTTCACAGATAAAACGCTTCGGTAAATAGTCTTGATTTTGCATGTATAGTGAGTTGTCAATTATTATGAATGTATTCTTCATGCGTATTTTAAGACTGTTTTTGTTTTTAATTAAAGTGTTTTTCATTTAATTAAGATATTTTCAGTCAAAAACTGATTTGTGGTTTATTATCTATAATATTACAAAAAAACAGTAAAATATTAATCAATAAAATATTGTATTATTCTATGTCAAACTGAAAAGAAAGTAAATTAATTAAATATCCCATGTATAATAATGATGAACTAAACTCCTTGGTGCATTACGAACAAGAAGCAATGGAAGACATGAAGAAATATAAACTGACAAAATTGCCTTTTGAAAAGTATTCAGATAAATATTCGAATAGAGAGGAATTAGAGAAATTATTAAAAAAATATCCATGGCTCAACTTTCAAAATACAACCAATCAGTAATCGATCATTTTAATAATCCAAGAAACGTGGGGACGTTTAAAGATGCGGATAATATTAGTACAAGTCTTGTTGGGGCTCCTGCTTGTGGTGATGTTCTTAAATTGCAAATTAAAGTCGAAAACGATAAAATAGTTGATTCAAGATTTAAAACATTTGGTTGTGGGAGTGCGATTGCTGCTTCGTCTTTAACATCAGAGTGGCTTAAAGGAAAAAGTTTAGATGAAGCGCTCAAAATTACGAATAAAGAAATTGCCAAAGAGTTGAGCCTTCCACCGGTGAAATTACATTGTTCTTTGTTGGCAGAAGAAGCTGTTAAAAAAGTTGTAGCGAATTATATGAACAACAAACGGAAATAAATGTCTTTAATTTATAATTTGTACTTTAATATTTTTTCATTATAAATAAAATAATATGTTTTTTTTTTCTTAACTTTTATCACTTGATTAATGAAATTTTTTGTTTAAAATTTTTTCATTTTAGAAACGAAATAATCGCTGCTTTTCTTAAGGAAAAAAAATATTTTATGTTCCCATGGATGAAGAGATACAAGTTAATGATTTTCTTAAAGAAAGAAACGATGAAATAAATGAACTAATTGATTCGTTGGATCGTAAAAAAAAAACAATGGAATTTCAACGGCTGCCTTTCTATAAACGAAGGAGAACAAGAAGTCTAATTAAGAAAAAAAGGCCTAAAAACAAAACGACAGAAAAAAATAATTGGCTACCAATGCATGTGTATTTTGCTAAAAGGTTTAAGATGATGAAATTAAATGGATGGAAAGTTCCCCTATTGCGGGCTCAGAAATCAGAGAAGTTTATTTATAAAAGTGCGCATAGGGGTTTTTTATGGGATGAAGGTTTTATGAAATTAAATATTTTTAAGAAAGACGAACTTATCTCAAAGAATCTAATAATTACACGGGAGAATGTTTTCGTTGATTGTGTGCTTGAGAATCAGCCCGTTTCTTATTGTAAAATAAACAATGAAATGATACTATTCCAATCCCCTTTGGCGACAGATTACTACGTTTTTACTATATTTTATGGTAAAAGGTTAATCCCGGGTAAATATTCGATTTGTGAATTTAAAAACATGTTTTCAGCTGAGGAATTAAATGGCAATAAAATATCACAAAGTAGACAATATCTTAAACAAGAATATATAGGCAATTTTGAAATGAACGAGGTTACTTTTCACGTTATTCCTACAGAATATTCATTCAAGTATAAAATAATATTTGATATAAAACTAATGAAAACGGTATTTAACTTATTTTTAAAACAAGGCTACATTCCAATATCGGTTAACGAGCTGTTTAGAATTTCGATCGAATCAAAAATTGTTTTAAATCTTGACAAAATAGACACAGATTTTTATGAAAAGTTTGAAAAGGCCGTCTATGGGGATGAACAATTAAAATACGAAAGGACACCAGCTGGGAAGAAAAAGAATTATAAGACTGTTGGTTTTTCTGAACCTTTTTTTTTGAATATTAAATATTCCCAAACAAAAATTTTTGAGCTAAAAAAAGGTAGCTTTGAAAGGGGTGGTCTGGTGTATAAAATGGGAGAAGAGTGCGGAATTGTAATTCGCGGTTCATATTGCTTTTCAAGCGGTAAAGAAAGGGGAATCGTTGGAATTCGTAATTTTGATGAAAACTCAAGTTATACCTTAAAAAGTATCAAAAATGGAAAAACTTATGACCTTAGTCCTGTAAATTAATAAAAACCATTAGGTTTTGAAGCAAGGCCGGTCTAGTATACTAAGATATATAACATCAACATACCCGTGATTACTGATGGAACTTATTTGATTCGATAAAATCACTGATTTGAAGAAAAAGGTAAAGGATCATTATGGACATAAAAGCAAAACTCATGATTTTTAGATATGGAATACCTCTAATTATGACAAATATACTCATTTCCAACCTTTTTAACCCCGTATTTCTTATTTATTCTATCATTTTCTCTTGCGTACCTATGTTTATATCAATGAAAACGTCTTTTTATACTTCCAATATTTTGACTCTTGCTTTTTTATTGACTGGCAAATTGCCTCTAGTTTACGCCTCGTATGGTATTATTTTATCAACAGTTTATGGTTATTGCTCTCGTTTAATAATAACCAAACAAAAGTGCATCTTCAAACTTTTAATAAGGCTAGACGCGTTTTCGATTATAATTTCTATTCCTTTAAACATATTTTTTATTAGACAGTTCTTTATCTGTTTAACACTGTTCCAGTTTATAAATATATTTTATTATTCAATTATACCAATAGATTTAACAACCGACGAAAATATTTTTTTACCAAAAACATTAAAAAAAATAACTCCTTTTGTTACTAAAAACCTCACAAAGGAATACAAAAAAATTCTTGAAGTGCGAAAATCAACTCATAACGTCAACTATAAGTTCATAATTTATAATTCCTTTCTTCTGTTTATTCCTTTTACAAACAATTTATATTTGAAATTTTTTATTTGCTTTGGAATATTCATACCTGTACCGAAGTCTATAATTGGGAATATTCTGGTTGTTGCTTCTATTATTTTTGAGATTCCTTTATTAGGGTTCTTCGGATCAATATTTTCACAATATAAATTACCAGAAACTTGGAATTCCAGTCTTATAATGAGATTCATCGTTTTAAAACTTGTTATTATGTGGGGGTTTACCTCAATTTTTTATTAAAATCTTTGTTTTTTTTATGTTAATTTGGTGTATTTGATCAATAAATCTTTCATTATTTTGTGTATAAGTTTTAAATGTTTTTTCTTTAGGTTTTAAATTTGAAGTGACTTTATTCGAAGCTGAAAAAAAAGATTTTTTCGTTGCTATATTATAGCGGTTGAATATGAAAACAAGTATGTTTATTTATATTATTTAAAACTATTTTTTAAGCTTTTAATATTAATTTTTCTTATTTTTGTTTTTTAACACGCCCTTACTTTGACGATAACAGCCGAAATTTTTTTACTTCGGTTTTTCGTATTTTTTATCTGATACTTTTATACAAATTTTTTTCTGTGTAAATGTAATGTGGGGAAAGTGTTCGCGATAAAATAATGTACTATATGAGTTAGAGCGTAAATAGAAGTCTTTAAAAAAAATGTTCATTGTACAACTTCGGTGTGTCAACGTGTTTGCCGAAAAAAAACATCTCTTTGATGCGTCTATTTTACACTCAACAATTTGTATTTAGGCGAATATTACATTACATTACGCAATGGGAAATATTATGTTTCTTAATATGGCCAACTCGATATATATTCGTGAAATATAAATACAAAAAAAAATAAAAATTGTCCAATATCCATGGACGTAAAATTTAAAAATGAAGAGTTTTTACAACAATTCTTTCTTACAAAAGACAACGTTTTAGAATATTTCTATACAAGCCCCTTTTTTGACACCTCCTCAAATAACGCAATGTTTAGAAACCAAACAAAGACTGTAGATTTCGAAACGATACCTGGAAAATACTACGAATTGTATTTCTATACACCGCAGAATAATTTATTTATAATTCTCGAGAAATTAAATAAAACAAACATTTCTGGAAAAAACATAAAAATGGTTACAAGCACAACGAACGGTTTTTATATTTTAAATAATGAGATTTCGACTTGTCCAACCAATTATAATTTATTTGAAAAGACGATAGTTAATTTTATGAAAGAAGTTGATATTGAAATGAAAAGTTTTGTCAAAAACAGAGAAATTTGCTTTTTTGAGAAAACGGTTGATGAAAAAGAAAAAAAAGTTGATTTTATTGAGAAGTTTTTGGAATCAAAGCATTTTTTATATAAAAAATAGGATATACTTTTCTACCCTTTAAAAACTAAGATGTCACTGATATTTAAAAAACAACTTCGATTTTTTTTGTTCAAAAATACAATAAAATTTGTAAAAAAAAACCATCTTTATGTCATTCAAAAACTTGAGACCAGAGCTACAAGATATTTTGACTAAACACAATTTCGTAAACGGGACAGAAATACAAAACAAAACACTGCCTTATTCGCTAAATAAAAGAGACTTAATTGGAATAAGCAAAACAGGAAGCGGGAAAACGTTGGCGTTTATTTTACCAATACTGAATTCTCTAATAAAAAGAAATGTTTCTTTTCACTCTTTAATTCTAATCCCAACACGAGAACTGGCTTTACAAATAAACGACTTATTATATCAGCTTGGTGAGGATTTGGGATTACGAACGTCTTTATTGATTGGAGGTGAAGACCCTAAATTACAGAAGCTCTCCTTAAATAGAAACCCGCATGTTTTAATTGGGACTCCGGGAAGAATCTCAGAACACTCATTTCCTCTAAAACACTTAAGGTTTATAGTTTTAGATGAAACCGATAAGTTAATTGAGGCAAATTTCAAAAACGATATTTTGACAATTTTTAATAAATTAAAGAAAGACAAAAAATATGAAAAAGGAAAAGAGAAGAAAAATTTTCAAACTTTTTTATTTTCAGCGACATTAAAAAAAGATTTTGAAAGTTTAATAGACGAGATTCTATTCGAACCAGAAATAATTGAAATTAAACAAGAGTTGAAAATCAACGAGTTCTTTCTTTTTATACCTCATAAATATAAAATAATTTACCTGATAAGGTTACTTTCAAGGTACAAGCCGAGGTCTTGTATTGTATTTGTTAATTCAAGCACAGCAACTAGGGTTATTTCAAAGTGTTTAGATGAAAACAAAATGAAAAATAAGTTTTTATACGGTGATTTGGATCAAACTGAAAGGAAGGAGACGATTTTTTCGTTTAGAAGAGGAGATTTTAAAATATTGATAGCCACTGATTTGGTTTCAAGAGGCTTAGACGTGCCACAAGTTGAGTTAATTATCAACTTTGACATTTCAGATGCAAAAACACATGTTCATAGAATAGGTCGAACTTCGCGAGGGGAAAGAATGGGCACTGCTATTTCATTAGTTTCACAATATGAAATAGTCGGTTTTCAGAAGATTGAGTTCGAAACACAGAAGAAAATAACTAATTTGGTCGATGATGAAAAGATATTGGAAGAAGAAGCGAAGCTCGTGGAGTTATTTAAGGAGGTCAAAAGTGGGTGTAAGGTGATTAGAAAAGAAGAAGGGAATAAGAAAAAAAAATTTAAAAAGAAAATCAAATAAAAGTTTTGTCACGTTTTTTCTTTATGTTTTTATTTAAATAAAACGAGCTTTTTACAGCCACAAAATCAACATTTTTTCATATTTGCGCTCACAAAAAACAAAACTTCATTTATCAATAAAATTAAACCTTTTCATGTTTTTGATCATTTTTTATTCTAGAAATCAACTTTTCCATGTTTTTGATCACAAAAAATCAATAAATCAAATCTGGGAAATAAATATAGATAGACGTCAAAACATTTTTGTATGGCGGATGATAAAAAGAAAAACCGTACTACCGAAGATGAACTGAATAAAAAACCTGAGGTTCAAACAAACGTAAATAAATCAGACGAAAAAAAAGAAGAAATATCTGAAGAAACTAGTAAAGCGAAAAAAGAAGAAGATAAAAAAGAAAAAGATCAAAGCCCAAACCCGACTACCGAAGCTGACTCGAGTAGAAAAGAAGAAGATCTAACAAAAATAAAGATACCTAAACAAAAAAAAGAAGATGCGTCTGATGAAATTAAAGAGGAAAGTGGAAAAGATAATGAAGAGAAAGCTAATGCAGAGTTATACAACGAATTGACTCCAGAAGAACAAGAACAGAGAGTACAAGACGAAAGAAAAAGTAAAAATATAAAAAAACAACAAAACTTAGACGAAATGAAAAATTTTATGGAATCGGAAGTTAAATCAGACAAAGAAAGAATATTCAAAAACCGTCTTCAAGAAGAAATGAAATTTTCCTTCGGGAAATTTAATGAATATTTGGATTTTCAAATACAATTCAACTCGCCTTTTTTTCAACTTTTGATTTATTGTTTTTTACTGGTTGCTCTTTTTATGCCGTTACCTACGATCTTATTAATATTTTACTCAAAAGAGATAATATTGTCAAAAGTCTTATATCGCGAAGGTACTAAAACTCCGGAAATGTCATCTTTCCGCGTCGCCTTTTTTATTACGGCGATTTATTTAGTGGGTTACATTATGACATACACGTTAGATAACATGGTTAATGTTATATTTTCCTTGACAGAATTACTAGACTTGCAAGTTAAAGGTATCTTGGTAAACATATTAACGGTATTAAAACAATCAAGGTTTCATCTAAGAAACGCTTTAGTTACATTTTTTACCTTTTATTTATACGAATATATGAAAAAAGAATATCAATGGTTTTCAAAAAATAACAGTCGTGAACATGTGTTACAGACACTATTTGTTTGGTTTGCATTTCTAAGTTTAGTTCTTTTCATCGAGAAATTGATAGTAAATATGTTAGCGTCAACACTAAGGCATGAGTCGTTTGAAAACCGGATTTTAGACACGAACTCTAAAACGTTCGTTTTTAAAAAAATGATACTTATTTCTCAAGCAGACAGTGAAAGCGATAAAAAAATTTTATTAGAATCGTTCACTAATCAATTTGATTCAGGGCTGTTTTTGAAATTTTCGGATTTAGATTATGTATCCGACAATGCAGCTGAAAATATAATTGAGTCGATTTTTGCCGGCCTCAATGTAAAAACACTTAACTTTGCAACAATTAAGAAAATATTTCCAGAAAATCCAGATGAAGTATTTTATTTCTTGTTTGGACATTTTAAAGACGACTATAGAAAAACTGAAATTGATTACGAGGTTTTAGTAGAAAGATATAGACAGTTGATGGAAGATAGAAACAACGTTGAACATTCACTAAATGATCGAGAAAGCATTATGGGAAAGCTTGATTTTATATTCATTTCCGGTTTATCTCTTCTATCAGTAATATTCTTGATGTATTTATTTAATGTAGATTATAAGGTTTATTTGGCAGGGCTCGGGCCTGTGATGCTAGGTATTTCTTGGTTATTTACGGACACTATAAAAGAACTTTATAGCTGTTTTGTTTTTCATTTAATTAATCATATTTATGATTGTGGAGACAGGCTTGTGATTAATTCTATCGAACTAATTGTTAAAAAGGTAAATTTACTTTATACAAAATTTGTTAATATAAACAATCGCACTGTTTATATTCCAACTAGAAATTTGATTAATACGCAAATAGAAAATATAAGAAGAAGTAAAGAGCAATTTGATGTTATCGAAATTGATATTGATGACAGTACTAAATATGATGTTATAATCAAGTTTAAGGAGTCATTAGAAAAAACGCTTAAAACGGATGAGTTTAATAAACAGTTCACTGGAAAAGTTCAAGTTAGAAACTTTTCCAATAAATTTGGTAATATGTATCTTGAAACAGGAATACAACACAGTTCAAATTTCCAATCGATCAACCAAAAGTTCAAAAGACGGGAAAAGGCCATTGCAGTCATTGTTGAAACATTGAATTCGACAGGTATTTCTTATAAACCAGGCTTTATGTGTTCAGGATAATATATAACATACAGTGTTGTTAATATATAACACTCGCTGTTTTTATCTATACTCTGTTGGTTTAATGAAAAATAGCGTTTCGTGTTTTTTTAATGTTGCGAGTATTTAGACGGGAACTTTGAGTTTATAAATATATTAAATAAAGCTTCTTTTCAAAAAGGTTTTTTATAAGCACAAAATAAAAATAAATAAATATAGTTTTTTCAAAGCAGTGTGACAAGCTTTTTAAAACTTAAATATTCTAATTCCCGTTTTTGGATGCGAAAAGTCGTTCTTATACTCAGGATCAAAAAACAGATCTATTAGTGAACTTTGGGCTCAAAAAAAACTAACGATAAAACTTAAAACAACTAAGTAAACTAACTTGTCACGACTATATCATTACAATATCAGAAGTTCAAATTACTTTATTTTTTCATATCATTTACGATAATAAAATATTTTTCTTTATAAATCTAGTGTGGTTTTTTCATTTTAACAGAATTCAGTGGCTTTTTATTGAAGATATAGTTACTAAATAAAGTGATAAGATCTATGTGTTTGTAATGACAGTGTTTTTTACGGTGGTAGATGTCATATTATTAAAACCAATAATTTACTAATCTGACAAAGTTTCTAGTTTACGTATTTTTTCAATAAGTGTTGATGTAAAACAGTTATATTTATAATTAAGTAAAACAAACGACTTAAGAATTTTATTTATCCTCTTTATCGTTTTCAGGTTTTTCTACTTCTATGAACTGATCGACGTCTATCAGCGCATTTCTTTCAACAGATTCTTTATACTTCCGCCCAATATATAAAACAAGAAAGAACCAAACAACACTCATAACTAAAAAAATTGGAATTAAAACAAATGATCCAACTAGAAAATCTTCGGTACTTAAAATAGCATTAACAACTATAATATAAAGAGAGGATATTGACTTACCAACCTTTCCACACATTCCATCATAAACTGACTTATATTTTGCTCGATTTTCTGGATCAATTCTCATGGAAAGTGTTTCTTTTGCAACATCAAAAAAAGCATATTTCAAGGTTTTAAACTGTGCTATTGTTAAACAAGCGACCCACAAGGAGAAGTTCATAAAACCCCGTGAAAAGGCATCTTCTTCAGGGTTTTTTGCGGGTAAAATTGTTCTTAATAAAGAATAAAACCAACCATTTGGGGGCTCGTTTCTGAACGAGTAGTTAATTAAAAACAAAGAAACAACGGTAATTGCTCCGACAGTCATGATTATCGGGGTTATAAGGCCGACAAATGTCCATCCCAAAATATCAACTGATCGTTTTAAAGGGGACAGAAGTAAAACTATAACGGAAAGTGCTGTAACGATCTGTGCAACTTGTTGATATTTTAATTGAGCGTCTCCTCCAGACTCATCGAGAGAATAAAACTCGGAATATGCTTTAACACTCGCTTTATAATCCGCTTCAGTCAAATTAACCATTATATTATAAAATAAAACTATAACCGACAACCCAAGAACCAATTTGGCTGAGAATAATAGTTTTATTGTTTCGGTCGTAGACAGTTCAGCTCTTCTTCTCCTTGCGATCACAGGTGCTTCAAATAGTGGATTATCTATATGCTTATCGAGTCCCCGCGTAATAAAATAGGCGGTTAACAAAACAACTGCGTAGCCGCAATATAAAGTAGAGTCTACATAACCCTTCGTAACGTAGTTCATTTTCTTTTTAAAACTGATTATTAATC
The DNA here is from genome assembly GCA_014805705.1 of Cucumispora dikerogammari. NCBI lineage: Eukaryota > Fungi > Microsporidia > Cucumispora > Cucumispora dikerogammari. Next base: position 4,958 of record SBJP01000268.1, on the reverse strand, counting down.
CAAATAACAAACCAGAAAAAAAAAGACCAACATTTGCAGATATCAAAATAAGTGGAATAAATCTTTTAAATTGTTTTATAGTCGTGTAAGAATTAAAATAAGCAAACAATAAAAAACCAAATAAAGTCGTTGCATATATCTCTGAAAGTATAAAAAACAAAGTTGATATATAGTAACAAAACATAGAGAACAGTGAATATAATGGAAGTAAACCAAAAAATTGAAATCGATTGTCGGAAGCGGCGTCGATTGAAGCAAATTGTGAAATTTCAAAACTTTTTCTATTAGGAAGCAGTATTAATCCAAAAACCACGAAAAAGGCGATAAAAAACAGTATAAAGGCCTTAAACACTGAGCGCAATTCAAAGTGTTTTAATAAGACTGCAACCCCTATAGAAACCACGACTATTGTTGGCGTAACTAGTAATAGTTTTATATATGCAATGATAGAAGGATTCATTTTTTCAATTATGTAGTATTCTTTCATTTCCCTTGTTGAGGAATAAACTAAAGATATGCAAAATATTAGCCCAATAAAACGAAAGAATTTTCCATACTCAGGTTTTGCGATTGGAAAGAATGTGTAAGTTCTTCGAGATTGGTCTTCAGCCAGTCGTTCGATATCATCTTCAGTGTATTCTGGAATGTTGTCAGAGTTATTTGTTTGTTCAGGCATGCTTTTTTTGTTAATTTGGTGGTTTAAATAAGCATTTCTTGTTTTTAATATAATGATAAAAAACAATATACTTTACTTAAAATATTATGATAAACATCTTGCTTTGTATCTATAGGATTATGCGAGTAAAACAAGTATAAAGATACACTGTGTTTCACACTACAATTAAATATTGTTTCGCAAATGAAAGATTAACTTTAATAAACTTTTTAATGAGAGCTTTTCTTTTATATATAGCAGGATTATTTGTGAACGGATCTGTGTTTTAATTAAATGATGAAGCGCTTATGTATTTTCAGTAAGGAAGTTATATCTACATTAACAAAAGTGGCTTAATATATTTTTTGTTGAAATATTTTATTTTGTTACGAGCTGTATTTTTTATTTCGAGTTTTGTAATCAACTATAAGTTTAAACACATCTAAATTTTTTTTTAACTCTTGAACAAATATTGGCCATTAAAATTACGAATAAAGAATCAAAGAACAACACAAGCAATCGTTTAAAGGCCCTTTAAAGAACAAAAAAAGATAAAGTTGTAACCTAAAAAAACTATAAAAACCAAAAAAAGCAGTTGGATTAAGATGAGGTTTCAAAGTAGAACATAAGCTTAACTTCTTCAATATACAGCGAAGCTGTTTTTGAGTCAAAAAAAAGCAATAAATTCTCTAAAATATTAAAACATTAATTTTTTTGAAAACTTTTTTTTTTAAAAAAAGTATATTGGCTTATACTTTTTTTCTCTTGTTTTTTGTTCAAAAATGTGAAAGACTTAACAACATATTGACCTTTTTCAATTATTCAACGGCTTTAAAAACATATTCACCGTTTATTTTATAGTTTTTAGCAATTACCTCGTACCAAAATACATTGCGAGTGTAGATAAACTTAATCACTATTAAATTTGAGTATCGTAGAACACAACATCTATTATATATTAGCTTTTCTTTTAAACGAACTCTTCTCTTTTACTTTCAAAATAAGAACAGCAACTTTTAAAGAGTTCTAACTTTCAAGATGAGAATGGTAACTTAAAAAATAGAATAGTAACTTTCAATATGTTAAATGTAGTCGGTTTGTTCCTCACCCAACTGTTCGTCTCTAAGTCTTTAAAATTCTCTCTTTTGTTTTTGAATTATATATTTCGAGATTGGGATGTCTCTTTTATCATGAGTGCGCTGTAGTAAATGTTTGATCGAGAATGTCTCGTCTTACGATTTTAATTCGAATTTGTAGACAAAAATATTTTAACCAGTGACCAAAAACTTCTTACTTATCAAAACATGAAAAAAAATAGAACACAAAAAACTCGAAACAAGTTTTTAAACCTTGAAAAATTTGGCTTTTTGTTTGTAGTTGAGAAACACGAGTATCGTTTTTTAGTTTCACATTTTCTCTAGATATCAAAGTTTAAAACAGAGAGATATTTTTTTAAATTTTTAATAAATATGTCAAGGCTCTCACTTAAAACAGTTATGTTTATTTTTTACGCTAGAATAAATAGGCAGCGTTCTTTCGAGAAAACATGTTTTTTGAAATTTAATAATTAAGATAAACAGCTTGTGTTTTTCAGATTCAAGCATCTGTATTGTGTTTTTCTGTTCTGATAAGTAAGCAATGTTTTTCATGATCAAAACCTAGCTTGTCACACCTAAGTTCGAAAAGCTAAAACTTTATCTCAAAACCGACAATTCAAAATTTAAAAGTCTTTTTCAAACGATTTGGAAATAAACTGTCGCTAAAAAGTTCACATGTTGAGATTACAGTTTTTATTTTCAAAATACTAGTTTAACTTTGGAAGTTACTATTCTCATTTTTAGAGTTACTATTATTACTTTTAAAGCTACTGCTTTCACTTTTATAGTTTCATTCCCAATTTAAATTGGTGTTAACACTTTGTAAGTTTTTATACTTCAGCCTCTCTTTAGGGGGAAATGTCTCAAAAAACAGAAACTTTATTCATAACATAAACAGACAGAAAAAACATCAATACCTTTACGCTTAATTAAGAAAACCGACTTTTTACGATTCTGTTTTCTATACTTTTAATTTGATAAAATAGCCTCTCTTTAATATTAACTTACATTATTTTATTAAATACAAATATGTCTCTGATATTTTCTTTTTTTTTATATTTTAAACTAGATTTTTTTCTTTTTTTGTGAATACTAGCAAGTAAAATAGTTGCCGATTAATCAAAGTTTTCAAAATTTTCAGAAATTAAAAACTTTTGTCTCAAGACTTTGCATTTTTTTCAAAATCAACAAGAAAAAACATTAGAAGACGTCGCCGTGTTTTTATTCTCTATATTTTATTATGTTGTCAAATATCATACAAAAATTTTTTGACTGTTACCGCATTTTGTTTTTTCTACCCCATCCCTTTGGTTATTATCAGCCACTTCGTCTTTAATTCTTTCAATTTTTTGAAAATGAGTTCTTCACCTATAATATAAAATACTGCTTATAATTACATACCTTGTCGAAGACTGATGTATGTATTGTTCTAATCGTCGATGCTTCTTTTGTTTTGATTTTTCTCAAAAACCTAATCAATTTTTTTTTAAAAAAATTACATTTTAAAACAATCGCCAGATTTATGTAAAAAACTCGTTAGTGTGTTGTGTTTAATATTTATTGAAAAGTTTCGAAAGTCTTTAAGACTTCTGCTTTCATTGTTCACACTAAACTTAGTCAGTTAACTCAAGCGAGAATACAATATATTTACTACATATTACTTTTTTGAAAGTTTTGAAAAACTTTTAATTATTAAAAAAACAAAAAAAACGATTGAATGATGAAAAATTACACAAAACGTGTTTAATATATTTTTTATTAGACATAAAAAACAATTTATTTAAAAACATTTAATCGTGTTTTTTATGCTAAAAACTGTCAGATAAAATTTTTCAATTTATATTTTTCTCAAAAAATTTTGTTTTTTTCTAACAAGAGTTTTTAATCTTAGAAAACATCACTTTAGACGATTTGTTGTATATATATCACGTGAATTAAAAAAAACTTTTTAATTCTGGGTTTAATCAAAAAGAGTGTATTTTTTTGAAAGTCAAATTATATTTTAATTTTAAAAACTTCTGTTTCTAGTTTTAATTCCCAGTCCCGTCTTAAAACTTATAATTCCTATTTTTAGAGCCAGTACTTCATTTTGAAAGTAAAGAGATACAATAAAAAAATTATAAACATGGCTTTTGTGATTTTTAAAAGCTTAAATAAAGGTGGAGATTAAGATTTTTTAAAAAATTAGGTTAAACATTCCGTCGTTTATATATTGATTTAAATTGATATATTATTCGAAATAAATGTTTTTTGTTGTTATTTTTTTAAAACACGAATATTAGCTCTTTCACACTTCATTAAACATATATATATGTAATGTTAATATCGAACTTTTGACAGATTATAGTAATTTGTGTCAAGACAATATCGCTTTGCAGTGAACTCATCAACGATATCGCTTTTTTGTTTTTTTTTAAATATGAATAAAATGCTTTTTATATCGACCGACAGCCTAAAAAATGAAAAGCTTAAAAGGTTTTTCGAAGAATTTCAGCCTCTAGACCAAACATGCTGACCCGGACGTGAAAATTTAGAACATCACCCAATATAAGCTATTTTAAAAATTGTATGTCATTTTAAAAACTATAAGCCATTTATAAAAACACAAGTCTTTTTAAAAAAAACGGTACAAAATAAAAAGATTGTGTTTTAGGATAAACGTAAATTATTTATTCAGTTGGAGTTAATAAACGAACATTTTTAGTAATATTATAAAATTCTTTAAGCATGTGATCGTGAAAATTACTTTTTATAGTCATATTCATATAAATACTCGTCTGAACATTCACTAGAGGTTCCATTTTGAGTTTTTAATTTACATTCGAAACAAGTATAAAAAAATCAAAAAACTGATAGTCATGATATCAACGCCAGTTTTTAATCCACAGGACAATAGTTTGCGATACCCTGCTCAATTCATAAGAAGGGTAGTTTAAAAAACTTTAAAATGGCTTATATTGGGAAATGTCCAAAATTAAAGCCTGCAAGTTTGAATCTGGAAAATCGTTTCTGAAAAATTAAACCTGAAAAGCCAAATCTAAAAATTCAAATTTAAAAAAAGTCTCTGAATTTTTAAACATGATTATTCGAAACTAAAAATTAAAAGCTGAAAAACGATTAAAAGCGGTTATAGCCCCTCCAACCCCACCACCCCCCCACACACCCCACCCCAACCCCCCCCCCCCCCCCCACCACACCCCCCCACA
>SBJP01000267.1:0-19354 GCA_014805705.1 Cucumispora dikerogammari | reverse complement strand
GAAATTGTCGCTAACGATAGGGAAACAATTTCTTTTTTAATTAATTTTTTTAATTTGTCGCTAACGATAGGGAAATTGTCGCTAACAATAGGGGAAAATTTCTTTTTTTAATTAATTTTTTTAATTTGTCGCTAACGATAGAGAAAAAAATGTTTTTAATTAAAAAAATTCAATTTGTCGCTAACGATAGGGAAATTGTCGATAACGATAGGGAAATTGTCGCTGTCGATAGGGAAACTCTATAACGTCTTTTTAAAACTTTTTTAACAAACGAAAAAAACTTTATGATTACTTATTTAAAAACATAAACAACGTATAAAATGTTTCTTTAACGTTTATAACAACTTATATAAGCATTTATTTATGCTTACCTCAGTCACCAGACCTGTACTGATTTTAGAGGTTTATTTTACATCCAATCGCCTAATGTACACTGTATTTTAACCTAAATAGTATAAAACCCGACAGTAAAGCTTTTTGACCGAAAAAAAATATGTTGAACAACAAAAAAGTGAACAAAATATGCATTTACTTAAAAATACAACAGAAATCACGTAATTTACAGATTAAAAAAACATCACTTTTATGGTGAAAGGTCGTTCTATATTTTTTATAGCAACTCATTCGTATATCAACATAAAAATATACGTTATTAATAAACACATCTACTCAATACCGAATATCATTTACTATTCCTTGATATAAATCATACCACTTGGCCCAAGAACTATCAGAACACTTAAAAATTAGCTTCTTCAATTTATTAATGACTTGTTCCTCGCTGGAATCCAAAAAGAACCTTCTCTTTAAGTTATTAATTGTCTTATTTGTGAAGCAGGGAAGATCCATTTCATTGATTAAATAGACAATGGAATCATAATTATCTCTCAAGATGAAGAATCCTTTAATAAACAAATCATAAAATTTCTCAACCAAGGAATTTCGATTCAAAAAATCCAATATTTCCTTAGTCAATTTAAAATGAGGCTCTAAGTTCAAATTACCTGGGGAAATATCAAACATGAACCCAAAATCGATATGAATAATAAACCCTAACTTATCAAATAGAATATTAGCATTATGCCTATCTTTTACATTAAATAAGTAGCTAAACAAGGAATAGCCGACAAAACTTTTTAAAAAATTCCAAATACAACCAGGCTGGTTATTGTAGGTTAATAGATAAAATTCGCTTAAATCATTACTAAACTGCTGAGACATTTGGTGTCGGCTAATTGTGTTTTCTAACATATGAATTACACCTCCATCTTTTAAAGGTGTCACATCATATTTAATTAAAGTAATTTCTATTTTATGATCAAGAAAAATTTTTTTCATAAACTCAATTAGTTGAACGGCCAAGTTATCTTGCCTACAATCATCTTTAGCCTTAAATATAAAAGATTTAGATTTATGTTTGTAATTGAAAACACATTTAAGCGGGGCTTTCTGTGCGCTTCGAAGCACCAAAGGCGTTTCATCAATTGATTGCACAAAACCATAAAACCAAATCTTATTTCTATGCGATTTTATAAATTTATTCATTGTTTGCATTTCACAACTTAATATCTGCTCGAGATCGGGAGCGGTTTTGAGTTCTATTAGATTGCTGCTTATGTTTAGAAGTGCGGTGAGAAATGAAATTGATGTAATTATGATGGGGATTATTTCGAGAATTGTTTCCAAAAGGACCGAGAGAAATGTTGTTAGTATTTCATCATCTGGTGAAACCTTAATCACAGTCTCTGGCAACTCCCCGATAAGAGCATCACTACTGGGGCGAAATAATTCTGTTATAACCTGTGTTTTATCTGTGTCTGTTATATCATTATCCTTTGAGCGTTTTCTTAAAATTTTTTCCACAGTTTGTTTCTCAAATGTTCCACCATTACTTATCAAATGAAGAACTAGAATAAGTACAAACTCGATACTCCTTTCCTCTGTAATATCGATTTTTTTAAGAACAGTAAAGTATTGATTAACGCAACTCAAGTCTTTACTGTTTTTTAGTTTTGCTATATTCTGTGGGATGAAGAACTGAAGATTATCCAATTCATTAGAATACAACACAAAATCTGTTTTTAATTGAGATGAAAAGTTTAAAAGAGAAACAAACGACGTAAAATCAAGTAAACTGAAGGTTCTGGGTATTTGGTGTGCAGTAAACGAAGTGACGCTTTTTTCCAGTTCTTCTGACTCTGAATCATATTTTTCTTTCATTCCTGAAAAGTCTGTGGGTGAAGAAACTTCCTTTGATCTCTCTTTTTGAAAAGAGCTCATTTGAAGATTAAATGCCTCTTCTCTCTGAGTGTGGTTCTGTGAAAAAGAAAGACTAGGTTTCATAAAATAGAAAATACTGTATGTCTTAAATAAAAACAACTCCCTCAAGATATCTTCTTCTTGTAAATGAAACAACAGGAAAACCTGTTTGTATCTTTTTAGATCTACAGAATAATCCAAATGACTATTGAAGTATTTAAGAATTTCGTAATTAAAAATAATTTGGAATAGATCTTCGCAGTGAATTTGATTCTGGGATTGCACGCGTTTTTGTAGCTTTGAATATTCTTTTTCAAAAAAAACGCTTTCCCCTCGCGAATCCCAATGAGATTCGGTAATTTTGACTTCAAAAAATATTTTGGTTTTAAAATACGTTTTTTTTTGTATTTTTTGTATCTTTACAAAAGAAAGCAGTAACATAAAGTCAGCAAACTCGAAGAAGGTGTTTAATTTATAGAGGAGATGTATTAGAATTTGTCCTCTTAATTTATTCTTTTTGTAAAATAAGATTTCAAGCTCTTCATTATTTTCAGAGAACTTCCGCCCCGAAAAAGAGAGTGTTAATTGCTCATTTTTAAACGGATATTTAAGCGCGTAGGTTTTAATGACCTCTTTGTTTGTGAAGTTTATAGGCTTGCTCGGCGAAATACTAACAGCTTCGTAGTATTTAAGAAAATACTTAAGCCGAATTGTATCTAAAATTAGCGAGTCAGAATAAACTCTGTTAATCAAGATTCCTAAAATTAAGCTGTTAATTCCATTTAAATATTTTTCATTTAAAGAGTCTTTAGAAAGTATGGTTGAAATTTTTACTAACTTCTTAAGAAATGCCGTGTCAAAGTCGGTAGCTAAAAAAAGATAAGCGTCTATTAAAAAACAGAGACCGAAGGCGGAGACATGTTTCAAATTCGCGTTAGTTATTTTATTGAGAACGATGTCCGATCTGTCTTCAATAATTTCTTCGCTATGAGAATTTGGTGTAGATCCTCCTATGTTAAATGTTTTCCTGACATTACCCGCCGTAGACAAACCACCACCAGAAGACACGATTTTAGAAAAAGAGTTAACGTGTTTGCTAAATGAACTGAGAAACTCATTTTTGCTATCTAAGAACACCATAAAATCATTGAACTTTGAGTCATGTTCAAATTTAAAAAACGAAGGAACTGAAAACATTTTTGATGAAAAACTTTCTCTTGTTCTTTTCAACAGAAAGGGTACGAAGCAACTCAAATACAAATTTAACTCTTCTCTATTAAAATAAACAATGTATTCGTTTAATTTACTATCCGAAATTTTATTTATCAAAAGCACGGCAACTAAGTAAGGAATTAAAGGAACATCAATTTGCTTCCGTATTTCTTCACTAACGAATTTTGGTAATAATTTTAAGAGTAATTCTAAGGATTTTTTTGTTGTTTTAATTAAAACGTATTTTAATACAGGAAGGTGTTTAAAAACAGAAGTTATATTATCTATTGAAAATTTCTGTAGCATTCTAATTATAAATTTTGTTATAATTGTAGACGGCTGTCTCAAGTTATATTTCTTTTCTAAGCTTTTATCGAGTTTTTTGTAGTTTATTTGTAGCGATTGTTTGAGTTGTGCTGCTGTGAAAAAAGCTAAGCATGATGCACAATCAGTTTCAGTTATATTATTGATGAAGTTCAACAATATATATGGCGCCAAAGGCCTTGGTTTTTGATTTAGAAGTTCTATGTGTTGTCTGTAAATGTTACATTTTAGTTCTGGCTTTATGTTCTTACCGTAATTTATTGAATCTTTGTTGTAGTGTATAAGTGAATAGACGAATATTTTGAATTTATCGATTTGTACCATGTTTTTAATTTCGTTTCGAAATAACCTGTGAAAATACGCGTCGATCGCCTCATTTAAATAGACAGAAGTGAATATTATGTTTGTGAAAAGGCTCGTCGTTGTCTGGTTTGTTTGAAGACTTGTTGCTGTTCTATAACTTTTTGAAGCAAAGCTTATTTGAAGACTTAAAGCTGGCTTTATTACCAAAAGAGTTTGTTTGTAGATGTCTGTCTGTTGTATGAAGCTTTTATTTTCGGCATGAGTACTCTTTTGTACTTCGGAAACGAGACATTTAAAGAGACACAATAAATAGCAGATCTGTTTCCCAGTGAAAAATCGTATAATACCGTTGAGAACGCCACACAGTGTTTTGTCGATTGTATCTGCGCATTGTGGCCAGTACCTCTGATAGATTATTAATGATCTCAGATGGTGCGAATAGATATTTAGTGGGTTTTCCAGTACCGAGCTTACTTGAAATTTTGCTCTATGATTACCAGAAAAAACATTTATGCGATTAAGTAAAACAAACATTCTTTCCAAGTTTTTCCCAGTGTATATTTCTCGTATTTTGCCAAGATATTTATTCACATCAATTTGCTTGACATAAAACTCTTTGCTTATGAGATTCTCACAAAGGAAGTATTCTAATAGTTTAAATATAATGATGTTTGTCTCTAATGAAAATTCCGAGGGTTTTTTGTTATTGTTTTTACTGTCAATTTTCTCAGAAAAACAAATAATAGAATCAAATTTGTCAATCAACAAATATTTTAAAAAATCTTTATACTTTAAAAAAAAAGATGTGTTTTGTTGCACTTTTAAGTATAAATTTGCGTTTATGATTTTACTAAATGCTGAGTTGTTCAAGTTATAAGATGTTTCAAATGAGTGTTTGTATAAATTTGTCAAAAAATGATTTGTCTTGAATTTAAAGAGAAACGCATTCAGAAAGGCACTTTTTAATAACGTTTCATTTTCCTGTGAGTTCGTTTGGAGACCTTCGAGATTTAAGATATTTATCAAGTCGAAAGGGAGAAGATATGTGCTGGTTAAAGCCGCTATAAAAGTTTCGTATGTCTTTTTATACAACTTTTCAGTATTTGTCTGTGATGAGTGGATGTGGTCGTTAAGTGTTTTTCTAAGATTGATTATGGCTTCATGACTAGATATTTGCTGGGGTAGGTCCATGAGAAGATTTTTCTAAGTTTTTATTTTTTAATATGTGTAAAGCTGTTTATATACATTTTTCTATTTCGATGTCATATATTTTTATAAATAATATCTTTAAGTTTTTATGTATTTATTTCTTCTAATTAAAATGATAAAATTGCTGAATTGTTTTGTCAATCTCTTCATTGATTGTAAGAGAAGAGATTCTTTGATGATTTATGTGTTTTTTTATGTACAAAAGAATAGTCGTTGCATAAATATTTTATTCTTACGATTTAGGATACTATGTTATGTTTAACGATCAAATAACTGGACTTTTGAACTACTTTATGATATAAATAGTTGTTGGGATTATACTACAAAAAAAATTTCTTGAAAAACTGCTATTTTTTATAAAAATAAGTAATTCTTCCTTTTGACTTCCAGTGTGTCAAAAGAAAGATTCTTATATAATTTTCGGCCCAAATTTAAAATATTCCAACGAAAAACACACATTAAACTTGTAATATATAAAAATAAAAGATCAAGATTATACGACTAATTTGTTTTTTACGACTTATACATTAAATATTTTAATTTTGACGAAGAGAAAGAGCCCTTACATTTAATAATCAGCGGGCTGCTAACAAGGCCCGAGAACGACTGTGATTTTATTTCTTATAGATATAATTAGATCTTTAAGTATATTTTGTGTAAATATGTACCGAAACTTCATTGTTTTAGCTTTTAGAAATAATTGTTTTGTCTGTAAGGTAACTTAATCTATACATTGTCTGAGATCAAAAGTGTTTGATTGAATTTCAACTCTGTGTATGAAAATATCAAAGAAAAACTTATATGTTGTTATACTTGAGCTAATGTCTTTTTAATCAGTGAAAATGTATATTTAAGATTAACATTCTGTTTATACACGAGCATGCTGACGTTTATTTTATCGGAAAAAGTATATGTTGTGTTTTCTGGAATATTGCAATACAAAATATGAATCGTTTTTTTAATTAAAACAAATATTTTATTTCTTTTTTTTTGATGAAATATAAGTTCAAAACATTAACACGTTCAACGAGACGCCACAATTAGAGTAATATGTTTGGGTTTATGGATAATATAATTTTTTCCGTCTGATTTTAGAAAAATAAATCTTACTAACCATAAAAAACACTATATCTATGAAATTACTTGTCTATATAACGCATTTCTACATGTTCAATCTATGTTCAAATATTTTTTCAGAAAAAAAAGATTATTTCTTACATACACTATAAACAACTGTTCTACTTGAAACTAAAAAATTGCTATTAATTTATACACATCTTGTAAGGTTCTTCTCTTCTTTCCTTCTTTATGGAAATTTGCCGGCTTTTGTTCTTGTATTTTTTGATATGGTTTATTTGTTAAGTGTTTTGCTTTGTTCGTAGAAGAAGATCTACAAGAACACTAGTGTTTACTGTAGATTAAAAAAATTATTTTATAGCAGCCTTTTAACTATTGGCCGATAAACCGTAAAGCTTTTGGAAAAAAAACGGCTTGCTGGATTATCTCTATTGTAAAAGTCTATTAAAAGATTTTTTTTTCTATGTGTTATACCTACCTTTATTCATGATCTCATTCGTAAAAATAAAAACATAGTGAAATGTTTTCTATGTTCAGCTTTAATAATTTTTTCAAGTACTTTCTTTTTTGTACATCGTTTAATTGTTTAACATAAACAGAGCATTAACGAAAATAGACGTATAACTGTGAACTTAAACATCAAATCGAGTATTTCATTATTTTTTTTTGAAGCGCTATATTTTTGAAGAAAAATAAAGAATAAAATTGTATGTTTTTTATTATCACTTTATGTAATTTTTTTTAAAGAAAGTTTGATATCAAAAAAAAATTATTTATGAGTTTGTTATGTAAGTCATTCGAAAAAATGCTTTTCGTTTTACATATTTTATTTTACAACAAAAAGTTTTTTTATTTATATCCGTACAAAACACATTGTTGTTTGTTGCACAATCCTTTTTGATAAAAACTTTTTGAAGCAAAATTGTTTTTAAATCTGAAATATAAATAGAAAAAACGCGCTCCTTAATATAGAATATAATGCAAACCTACAGGAATGATTTGATTAAACGTTTTTATTCGATCATAATTCTTTTTAGTTCAAATGTAAATTTTTTCTCGTATTTTATTGTATGATATTTAACGAAAAATAATATAAAGCTAAGATAACACTTAAAAAAAGTTTATTAAGCAAATAAGAAGAGCTTATGTTTAAATTAAAAAAAATCATAAACAATGAAGAACAATAGTTTATGTTTTTTTTCATAAAATTTTATGAAACAGAACACACCAACTTTTATCTATACAGTGTCTCTCTATTATTTTCATCTTCTGTTTATTTACACCCTCTAATAATTGTCATTAAAAATATTGATTTTGGTTTTTTTAAGACACCCTCTAATAATTTTCATTTTCTAAATTTTTCATTTTTTTTTGATTCCATTGTAAGTAAAAAACAAAAATTGCGGTTAACTGTTGATCAGAAATGTGAGATTATTGAATATTATCATCAAAAACTTTAGATTTTAAACACACAGGATTTGCTAAACAGTTTTTTTGAATGCTTAATGCTGTTATTTATTATTAGAAGATTCATAAAAAATTTTATTGATAATGCGAAAACAATAAAATTATCTAAATGCGACAATGCAAAACTAATCTCTAATGTAAAAAACATTAAATTCAAACAGTTGAACAGAATATTAAAAAATTGGATTGAAATCATAGATTCGAGTGGTGAGCTTTACACTGATAAAATACTTCAATTTAGAGCGACAAAGCTATCAAGCGCACTTTTGAATTCAGAAATTGACAGTGGTGAAAAAGATATGCTGAAAAAGCTTATGACATGTAACGGCTGGTCTAAAAAATTAAACAGTGTCACGTAATTTTTTTAAAAAATGCAGCGGTGATCGTTTTAATCAAAATAACGACACGTATAGCATCTATCTCAATATGATTCAAGAAAAACTCGTGCTTTATCAAGAATGTGATGTGTTTAATTGTGCATAAACAGCACTGTTTTATCGACTGCCGTTTTCTAAAAGTTTAGTGTCAAAAATAAGAAATAAAAAAAAACAGGCTAAGAACCGCATTTCTATTTTATTATTTTACAATAGAGAAGGTTCTGAAAAACTAAAGCCCATTGTAATTATAATGTTTAAATCGTTCAGAGCGTTTAAAAACTTTAATATAATGTTTTTTGTACTTATAGAAATAATCAAAATGCATGGATGACTGCTATGGGGTTTAATAAATGATTGAAATGTTTGAATCGAACATTTGAAAATAATAAAAGAAAAATACTCATGTTTTTAGATAATTTCTCTGGGCATAAGTCTAGTTGTACTTACTCTAATATTGAAATATGTTTTTTACCGAAAAAATTCTTCAGTGAAATTACAACTATTGGATGCTAAGATAATGTGAAGTTTTAAATCTAAATGTTTTCATTTTCAAATGTCTAGTATAGTTTCAAAAAGCAAACCAGACATGAATGCAGAAACTCTCTATAAACAGTTTAGTCTAAAAGACGCGCTTGTTTATATATCATGTGAATAGAAAGATGTGGCTTCAGAGACTCTCAAAAATTGTTGGAACAGAAACGAAAAATATAAAGATGAAACGAGTGTGAAAGTTGATTTTAACATAGATGATTATATCAATTTATGTTCACACTTTGATATTATTGATTTAGCAAATGAGAATAGATTTCTCTCATTAAAATTAGATGAAACGAAAAAAAATTGTCAAATGGACATCTCAGAACCAGTAAAAAAAAACGTTAGAGTGATCAAAAAAAAACAAAACACAATATTCTAGGTCGTGATATTAAATTTGCGCTTGGTTTTCAGAATGTTACAACAGAACAGGCATTAAAATCGTTATATGGTATTAAAGCTCATTCCTTTACAAGCGAGCATATACCTGAATCAGTAACCAACGGCTTAAAGAAATCTGAAAAAATTATACTAAAAATAAAATTCTGCAGACATAATTACTTGCCTGATTATTTTAATAAAGCTTAATAATTTTATTAAATCTTTTGTTTTTCAACATATTTATATAGACTTCAATGTTTTATCTCTAATATTATTCACAATTTTATTTTCCATAAATATGAAAACTATTAGAGGGGGCACTGTACTATACTTTTTTAAACCTATTGGGTATCAAAAAACATGTGTATAAATGAAATGTTTATTTTTGTAAAAGTTTTATGTAGAGATAAAATCTTTTTTCTATTTTCTATCTTTCTTAAAAACCTGTGCCATTATATAAACAAACATTCTCTATTTACTGATGGCTTCACTTGTTTCAAATAAGTTTCATAAACGCGAACTATTTTCGAAAATGTTCCAATATTTTACAAAGAACAGGCTATAGCTTTAAAAAGACTTTCTCGCGTGATAATTTTCTCAGTTTGGAAAATCTATAAAATATTTAAACAAAAAAACATAACATACAGGTGAAAAGTGTTTAAATTATTAAGGTGTTGTAATCATCTATGAAATTTTCTAATAAACAAGAGACTTTTTGAGTAACATTAAATAGTTTTAAGATAAAGTTTTTTCACATAAAGTAAGAATTTTTAAAAAATTAGTATATATTATTAAAGACAGTGCAGTTCCTTTTATATAGATATTTTTGGGAACGAAATAATGTAATTTCCTGTAAAAAACCTGTGTGGTTATGTATTATAAAACAACATGATAATGAAGCAATACAAACAAAAAGTTTAGATAATATACTTTCATAAGCGAGCAGATAGTATTATATTCGTCTGAGATACTGAACAAATTATGATGACCCCGACTCTAACAGAATTAAAATCTACTGGAAGATCTATAGATTATGCGAAAAAAATAAATTTCGTTAAGCTTGTAAAAATTTTTGGAAACCCTCACAGGTTGACCGCTTTTAAAAGTTAGATATTAGACCGCATATATCAAAAACACGCTTGTTTGATTAAACATAACGCAAAAAGTTTGGGTTTTTAATATTTTAATTAAAAATATTGGCATCATGATTTACACAACACATATTTTGATTATAGCCAAAAAAACATCGTTTTTAAAATACCCAAAGAAACAAATATTTTGTTTTAACAAGCCTTATTTAATAAGAATAGCTTTTTAAGTTTTAGTTTTTTAATCATAAATTTATATTATATATTTTAATAGATATATGTATTATTATACAAGATCATATTAGGTTTAGAATTTAAACTTATGCTATTTTTTTTATAGACTTTTTTTGCGAGTTTGATCTCATTTTTTTAATTAACATAAAGAAAAAATTTATAGATTTAAAAAATTTTCTGGTTGGCTCTTTTAAACATATATATTGTTCGTATTATTTACATATTGTAATTATAGTTTTCTTTCGGTTTTTTTGCGAGTGCATATAAACGGTATTTAATGACTTTATCTTGAGTAACTGAGATACGCTATATATTTCTATATGTTTGCTTCTAATTGTTTCTTAAAGCGCTGAAAAAAGTCATTGAACAAATAAAATAAAGAAGGCTGTGGAATTGAAAATAACACAAGATACTATAGAACCATCGAAAGTTCTGAATAAAAGCGCTTTATGTGGAGGCGATGATAGGAAATTATGTGCTAACCTACAGAAAAATTTAAAGTTAAGAAAATACAGTAAAATATCTTTTTTAAAAACTTTTTCAGCTTAAAAATATATGCACATGTGCACTATTAAGCACTTATATCTTTCAAACCATAAGAAAATCATATGTAGTCTATAACTCTGTTTGAAAGCGAATCGAAGACACGTTTATGTTTTTTATGTAAAGTAGAAATGTTTTAATTATATTATACTTATATCCACTGTCTTTAAGTCTGGAGATAACTATATTTTCTTATGATTTATACTTTCAAACAAAAATTTTTTTCGAAATGTGACTTAAATATTAAGGCAAGTTCTTGTTGTTTATATTTTATTTTCTTCAAAAAATAAATTGATGTTGTGTTATAAACAGGGTTGTTTATGATCAAAAAATATAGTAGATTGAAAAAAATTTAAAAATGGCGAAAAAAATTTTTTAATCAAACAATACGTTTAAACGAAAACGATATGATTCTGCACACCTTGCTTTTATTCTGAATAGTTAGTATGTTTAGAGTGAAAACAATATATTTTACTGTGATCCAAACAAATTCTATAGGTATCAACTTTCAAAGTTTTAGAAAATATATCTTCTTCTTGTTCGTAATATATTTCTAAAGAAAAAAGACCGTCCATGTTTTTGAGCAGGTTGTGTAAACGAGTAAGTGCAGGATTTTGTGTTTCGATAGATATATTTGGAACTTCAATAGATATGTAAAAATTATCATTATTGCAAGTAGTAACATTACAACTAACCGGAAAACTTCCAGCTCCAGAACATGAAGGGGTCATTGTTATTTGAAATTTTTTAAAGTTATCTGGTTTAATTCGTTTCATATATGTGCTTATGTATTTATATAATATGATAGTATATCCAAGATGTGGGGTTTTTCACGATACGGAACTGTTCCCTTTCAACTAACTTTGTATATTCAACCTTATTATCTTTAATATTAAACAGTACTGTATGTGATATTATTTCGTGTGTATCTATACTTTCAGAGAAAAGAAGCTTATAGTCTGAACATAAGTATTCTGGGTTGTAACATAGTTTAATAATCGTGCGCGGTTGTATCTCGGAATATGAAGTATCATGTTCCGATGTGTAATAAATAAACATAGGTTTTGGAAGTTTTTTAAGAATTGCCTCAGCTCTTTTTTCTAATAACCTTGTTTCTATGGTTGTTTGTTTCAATAAAAACACTGGCGTTTGACAATTCAAAGCAAAAGTGGAAATAGTTAAACTTGGTTTTTGTTGTAAAGTTTCTCGGAGATATCCATGCTTTTTAATTTGAGCTAGTGCATATAAATAATGAAGAAATTGATATTTTTGCAGCTTATCATCGAATGTTTCCGAATACGAAAAGAGATTTTCGGACAAGAAATGATCTAAGATTGAAATAGTCGAAACTCTGATATGTTCTTTCATCAAAAAAATATTCATAATTGTGATCTCTTTACTCGTTTTATTGACTTTAAGTTTTATTTGAAACTTTAACTTTTCTTTCTCGTTTATTGTAGTAAGCAAATACTGTTTCATATACAAAGCACCTATAATACCAATCTTCGTGACGCCCCAGCATTTATTGACACTTATGTAACAATTTTTATATTTATATGTATCGGGAGCTTTGAGTTGCGTAATATAGCTTACTGAGAGTGATATATATTCCAAGGGTATAGCAGTATTGAAATTTTTGGGTTCCAAATATATTGGATGATCGGATATAGGTAAAAACGATTTGTCATTTTCGATCCCAGTATCCAAATAAGCTTTTTTAAATTCATCTATCAACATATTCTTATCATAAACCATACAATTCTCTAATCTTAAGTATACTTCATTTATCTGCGAACGCTCTGGGGTATCATAAAATTCCGTCGATGGGAAAGACAAGATAGAAGAGTGTGTGTTGCAGCCATGTATATTTGCGCTTGTTTTTAACACATTCAAGAAAACGATGTTTGACATGTCTTTATATTTCATAAAATTTTTATTATAAAAATCAATCACCCAAATCGAGCCAATTTTTTTATTTTGTGAGATTAAATCCGTGATGTTTTAAAATCGTTAATAACAGCAATGAAACGTTTAAAGAAAACGGATTGATTCATAAAATCTATGTGCTACTGAAAAGCATAATTCTATCTAAAAAGTTTTTTTTGACAAGTTTATAATGCCTGTTTGTTAAAATATAAAAAGAAAGAGAAAATGTGTAACGTTAACATTGAAATTATTTTATTTAAATTAAGTTTTTTTTTTGAAAAAAGTTAATATAAAAATCTACAGTCAAATTGAGTTCTAATATTGAATTCTCAGCAGGATTCACTATAATGAGAAAAAATACTATACATTTTAACTCATAATGAGAGCCCTTCTAATAAATTGCATAACAAAGCGCTATGTTTAAATAAAAAGCATCAAGTTAAATGTCGGTGATATAAGATGAAATATACTTCACGTTTTTCAAAGAGTTTTAAAAAACACCTGCGACATTATAACTTTTATTTGACACTTTACATCTGCTACACGCTTTTATACGTAAAAAATGAATAAATAAAATGTTAACTCAATACTATCGTCTGTGTGTTTTTATTCTCGCTTTGTATTTTAATTATATAATCTTGTTTCGTTAAATTGACAACAAAATATAATTTTGAAAAAACATGTATTCAAAAAAAAGTGGCAGAATATAAAAATAGTGTGCATTTACGTAGTATTTTGAGTTGTTAGTTGATTAAAGACAAAAACAATTGTTTTATAATAAACTAAGCATAAAACAAAAAAATTTTAATATATCAGCCAAAGCCAATACACCTAGCATACTATTGCGTCAAATAAACGTAAAAAACACAGAGAAATATTATATTTTTATCTAAATATTTACTTCTTCAGTACAGATACAATGTTTATACAAATGTTTGTATATTCATGAACAATTTTTAAAAAAAGCATGTTTGTTTTTGTGTTGACTTATAATGTTTATTCAAAAATTATCATTAAAATTTGAATGGAGAATTGTTTTTTTTGCCAAATTAGGTTTAAGTGTAATTTTTTTAAATAACTTTTTAATAAAGGGCCTCAAAGGCAAGCTCCGGAAAAATATAAAATTAAAGTTACTGAATAGTATAATTTTGATAACACTAGAAACATGTAAGACCGTAATTTTTTTTTTGTAACTCTGTAATCAAAATGTTTCCGAAAATTTAACACATTGCTTATATTAGTAAAATAAACGAGTTTTATAAACATATGGTTGTTTTTGTTGAAGTTTTCGGCACTAGTGCAATATCGTGAAGAACCAGGGCCTTAATATTTAGAAACTAAACTTACACAAAAAATAAATGGGAAAATTGAAAAAACAAGATATAGAGCAAATATGTATTTATGTTTAAGTCATTTTATTCGGACAATGTTTTGTTAAATCAAAAAGAGATCGCAATAACAGTCTATTCACTTTCGTTATTTAACACCAATATTTCAGATACAACTAAACTATATAATACCGGTACTCAAACTTTTTGATTTATTTTTGACGTTGGTGCAAACACTGCGAGCCCTTTGATATTAAAAAGTGTTTTTAGTTTATCTTCGTTTCTTATAAAAACGAGGTAGTTGTTTAAAAATTTTTTTTTATTAAAAAATTATATAGTAGAGTTTAAACTGAAGAAATGTTTTTTAATTTGACAAGAAAATCTTTACATTTTCAAAAAGTGAAAAAACTTGTTTTCGACTTTATCACAGTTTTTAATCTTTTTTGTATAACGTTTTTTTTAAAATTTAAAGTATAAAAATATATATTTATTAAAAGCCAGTTTATTTTCTTGTTCTTCTCTATAGCTTTTAATAATGCAAGTAATTATAAGATTCGATAAACTTAAGTGCGAGATTAAATATATGTGATCAATGTTTTTTGTGAAAGGCTTTTTGATAATACTTATTATCTGAACATGTTATTAAATGCGCGTTCAAACCGTGACCAGAGTTTTATATTATATTACTGCGTGAACATAAATTGACTTAGGAGATGTGAAAGTTATATTAGAATC
This sequence comes from Cucumispora dikerogammari, assembly GCA_014805705.1. NCBI lineage: Eukaryota > Fungi > Microsporidia > Cucumispora > Cucumispora dikerogammari. The sequence goes on along the minus strand of SBJP01000267.1, from coordinate 4,357 downwards.
AAATATTTTTTAATTTTTAAACAAAGACAAAAACGAGTTATATTGCAATAAATCTTAAAAAAGTTTTTTTGTGTTCTTAAAAAACTTCTTTTTTTTTGTATAATTTAAAATTTTTTGATGTTTTTACATTTATATTTGCTATGCTTTTATATTTATTCTATTAGATATCTATCGATTGCACGTGTGTTGGCTTGTCTTATAGGTCTACGAAGTTTTTGAATGTTTTTTTTTCGCATGTAACTATTTTTTTTCAAAGTTAAAATAGTCTTTCCATTAGCCTGTTATTTACAATATGTCAAACTCTTCGTGTTTGAATAGTATTTTGTCGAGATTTATTATAGCTTGGTCTGGCGTAAGTTTTTCGAAAATTTGTTTCGTTTCTCTCAAAATTTAACCAACATAACACACGGCCTTTTAATTCGTTTTTTATACCTTTTGTTTTTTCGTGAGAGTCGTTAAGTACACGTCAACGAATCTCTCGATTCTTTTAATCTAAATAGTTCTTTTTGAAAGATTATTACATCTTAATTAACGAAAAAAACATTGTCTAAAACTCTCAAAACTTCATTATACTCGTGTTTTTCATTTTTTATTATGATTTGGTAACTTTATTTATACAAAATCTTAATATCTAAAAAACAGATATTTTCTTTTTACCAAAAACGAACGTTTCGGCCACGTTTTTTAAAATTATGCATATTTAGTATAACAAAACACAATCTCTCCCGTTTTTTCATTGATCGAGAGACATTAAGTATTGGTTTACTCCAAAAACAACATGACACGGCGTTTTTTAATAAATCGTAATTGATGTAGAATTGATTCATTTCGCTCGAGAAAACGAGTTTAATCATCGATGATATTTTATTTTTTAAGTTTTTTTTAATTTTAATATAACTTTCACCCCTCCTCTTGACGGGTTTCGGGTGTATATGCTCTTATATTTAAATATAAAAGTTTACTTGGCAATTTTTGTGTTTTTTATAGCAGTTCAACTATAGACTATTTTCTGATTATCCAATACAAGTTGATAGTGAAAGTACTCGCTGATCGGTATATTTGTTACAGTGGGTAAACAATATGTCTCTTTTAAAATAATTATTTAAAAAAAAAAGTATGTATAAAGACCGTTTTAATAAACCTTTAATTTTAGAAACTATAAAAGATGTGTTCTATGTCGCATAAAGACAAAAACAAACAACTAACAGTGTTTTCTATAAAGATAGAATATTTTTCCATATTCCAAACAAACCCTATATTTATCGTGTCTTAGAACTTTAACAGACGAAACCGTCTCTTCGTAATATATGTCTAACGAAAAAAATCCGTCTTTTTTTTCAAGCATACTGTGTAATCGGGTGTGAATAAAATCTGGATCTGTTGAAAATATATATGGTACTTCAATGGAAATTAAAATCATTTCATTTTCGCATTTTTTAATATGGCACTCGAGATCAAGCCTTTCTGAACCATAACCCGCTGAATTTAATTTTACTTGAATTTTTTTAAAATCAATAGGTCTGATGTTTCGCATGTCTGTATTTGTATCTATATAAACGTTTATAATATAACCCCTATCATGATTATCGATAATGCTTAACTTGTTTTGTCCTATAGTGTTTAAATAACCGGCCAAGTTACTATCAAAGTCAAACAGCACAGTGTGTGTGATATTGTCTATCGTATTTATACTTTCAGTGAAATTAAGTTTAAACGTACCTTTTTGAGACTTATCATAACAGAACTTTAAGACTGTGATAGGAGAATCGGAATATAAACTAGGATATTCTGGTGAATAATGAACTAAGAGTGGCTTCGATGGGTCGTTTGCAACAGAAATCATTTGTTTGTCAAACGAGTTTGTTTTTATGTCTCTTAGCCTGTACAAAAACACTGGAGTATAACAATTTATATTTACTGTTGTAACTCTTAACATGCTACTGCCAACGATTTCTTTCACTTGGTCTTGTCGTCTAATACGTGTTAATAAATATAAATAGTGAAGAAATTTGTATTTCTGTAATCTATCCAAGTAAACTTGAGAATATGAAAAGTTCGATTCTATCCAAATATGATTTAATATAGGAAATGTAGAAACGTAAATATTTTTTTCGAAACACCTAATGCTCATAACCGCAAAATCGTTTGTTTTCTCATTCACTTTAATATTTAATATGCTCGAAAATGGACGCTTACTGTCTATAACATTAAGCAAACAACATTTCAACATTTTAGGAATTACGATACCTATTTTTCTGCTGTCTGAAATTTCCTTAACGCCAAACTCGCAATTTTCATATTTAAAAAATAAATTCTCTGGTTCCGTATCTTGTTGCAAATATAAATATGTTATTGTCAAAGAAATGCAATTTAAGGTGACCGTATTATTGAAGTTTTTAAGATCTAAATAAGTTGGAAAAACTGAAATTGGAAAGAAGGACTCGCCACTAACTGTGTATAGGCTTAAATATTGATGTCTAAACTGTTCTTGGGACATTTTTTTAGAATAAACCATGCAATTTTCCAATATCAAGTATGCTTCGTTTTTTTGATTTTCATAAGAATTACATAAAATGTGATGTAGCGATTGTAAAGTTGTCGTAGTAACAAGCTTCCAAGCCAAACTGGCATTAATAGCTATTTTTAAAATGAGCGTAAAAGTTTTGATAAGCATGTATATTTTTTACTGTTAGATTTTTACGTTTAAAAGTAATAATTAAAAAACGAAAAATTGTTTTAATTCGGTAAATTGTAATATATGTTTTTGGAAAGTTAAAAATCCAATGAATAATTAACTCGGGTTAAAATTCTATCTTTGATTGTTTGAGAAAACTGTTTGTTATTCTCAAAAAAAAATTTTTTTAACGAAAATGATAATTAGAACGAAAACTTTTTTATATAATATACAGAGATGTTCACTGGTTTCTACGACACCCACACATCTCACAAAAGTAACAGATAGTAAATATACTAGAAGTAAACAATATTAGCACGCAATTTCTTCAAAAATCATTGAAAAAATACAAGAAAAAAGAAGTGTCAGTTTTTTATACTTTTCCTGTTTTTATGAACATTTTAAATTAAACATACATATTTCTTATAATAAATCTCAAGTGTCTGAGTAGATATATATATGTAGCGTAATAATATAGTCGTTGTAATAATATATTTTAGTTTATATTCTATAAAAAAAACTAAAACTTTTTAAAATAAGCTAAGAAATAATTATTACGCCATTCACTTATATTAAAAACATAATAGAAATTACTTCTTCACTTAAATAACTCGAGTAATATTATTACATCGATCACATTATTACGCCACATGCGAGGGTTTATATTGGCGAACCGCGGGTCTAATTATAAATCCCGAGTAGAATATAAAAAGCTGATATAAAACAAAGGCTTGGGTAAATATAACAATGTTTATGAAATATACCTAAATCTCCTTGAGTTTCAACTGCCTCTATCTCTTTCAAATAATTTCTCAACGTCATTATAGATTTCAATTTGATAGTTTTTGTATCAGATATTTTAAACAATCAAGTGTTTTTTAGTTAAACACAAGTCTTTAGAAACAAATAATATGTTTCTCTAGCTGAAAATCTCGTATTATTGAAAAAAAAACAATCAAAAAAACTAAGCGGTTAACAAAGCTTTATAAGAATTAAAGTAAAAACGGCTAGTTTAATTATTTTAAAAAAGAGTCTTAGAGCAAACTTTAAGACATCTAAACAGCTTAAACCGCCAAGAAAAGTATAAATTCTTGATCAAAAATTTTTTATTAGCCCGAAAAAAAAACATCTTAGAAGTAATTAAGATTAAAAATCAAAAAAAAAAAAATTAATCAGACGGGGTTGCGCTAAAAAGTTAATTAACACCGTCAAGCGCAATTTTTAAAACCCCACTAATACAGCTTTTACTTAAAATTAAAATTCTATTAAACCTAGTATTATTATAATAACAAAAAAAACATAAGAGAAAAAATTATAATTAAAATTTTTTTTAACGCAAAAAAACCAAAAGATAAAAAAATGAAAAATAAATTAAGACGACTTAGAAAAAAACTAAATCGTTTTACGAAAAACGTTTGCGTCAAAAGCCCCATGTTCGAAGAAGTCGTAAACATTCACGAACTAAACAATTCTACTAAGATATTTGTCGGCACTTTTCTCTTAAACTTATCACTCGAAAGTGGACAGATTAATTTAAATAAATTAAAACTAAATGAAGTTGAAGAGACTGAAGACAAAACAAGCTTAGAACTAAAAATCAGAGAAACAAAATACTTCATAACCTTTATAGATGAAAAAAAAGTAGAAGTTTTTAAAAGTCTGTTTATACTAAAAAATTTTATT
>SBJP01000266.1:0-19420 GCA_014805705.1 Cucumispora dikerogammari | reverse complement strand
TAGAACATAGAATAAGATTAAAAAAACTATAACATAGTAAAAATAAATAAAAAAAATTACAAAGTGTTTTAAAATCAAACAAACTATAATATTGAAAAACTCGCCTTAACCCTTAAGGAAGTTAGCCGTTTTAAAATAAAATATTTTCTAATTTTTATATTTTTTTTCTAATTTTTTTATTTTTTTTTCTAACCTTTTTATATTTAAATAGAAATACACACACGAAAAAATTTAAATCTCCGTTTAAAAAAATTTAATATTGATATCCACATAAAAAGACGAAAAATCCAAGAGTTATTTTATTTATCTGTGTTTTTTTAATTTGATGTTTTTTAGTTTAATAAACATTAAAAAATTTTAAATAAATAGATAGAGACTGTGTTTCAAATTAATGAAAAAACATTTGATTTAATAAAAAAAACGTCAATTGAATATAAAAGATATTTAATTTTATGAAAAAAATTTTTAATTTAATGAAAAAGGTTTTTGATTTAATGAAAATATTTTTCAGTTGTTGGAAAAGCTATATAAGCAACATTAAATTTCAATATTTTTAAATTATTCTTGTATTATATTTATACACAACTAAAAACTCTAACCCTTAAAATATTAATTCAATCGAAATCTTATTATAACTGATTCGTTTTCTATTATTTAACAGCCAATTGTTGTTTATTTTGGCATAATTATGAAATTTAAGCATTAAAACATAAAAAATTTTTTTTAAAATTTAATTGATAAAAAAATATATTAAGTGTATCGTGTGTCATTACACAACAAAGTATGTCAAAATTGTTAGGTATTTGATTTCAAAACTGCGTATAAGAATGCGCTACTATAAACCCTGTTGTGTTTTTCATACAGCTTTTCTAAAAAAATATAAAAGCTTTTAATAAAACATAAATAACCTGTTTCCTAGTTACATATATTTCAATAAAGTGATATATTAAGTTTAATGTATAATTAAAATATAAAGAGTAACATAATAGTTCAATTATGTTTTAGTTTCATGAGAAAAGTGTCTGCAGTTTTATGACAATTTAACGCGTTTGAATTTTTTATTTTTATTTGTTGTTTTGTACAACCTTTTTTAAGCAGAATATAATAATTGGAAAAAAACGTTAGTTACATTATTATCTATTAAATCAATAAGGTTTGCGTGATATATGTTTATTTTGTTACATAAAAAAGTTTTTTTTTAAATTATCGTCTATTATCGATAGATTACAACAGGAAAGAAATGATCGCGTAGTGTTATGTTTATTTTAATTAAAAAATATTATCTTTTTAAAGTATTTTTGTTGCGGAGCAGGGTTAGACGATAAATATCTTGAGAACCACTAGCTCTATACTCAAGAATGTTTATTTTTGTTGCGGAGCAGGGTTAGACGATAAATATCTTGAGAACCACTAGCTCTATCCTAGGGTAAAGTTTTTTTTTGATGTTAGCTTGCTTTTTAATATATTTTTTTGATAACAAAAATATGGATTTAGTTGAGTTTCCAAGTTATGTATGTTGAACTAAGTACAGTTTCTTTTTTTTATTTCTCAGTTTGTTCGATTAGACTTTTCAACAGACCAAATATATTATCTGTGCTATAAAATAACTGTATTATAGCTTCGGGTATATTTGGTCTCGTATCTAAATATATTTTAGAAAAAAAGTTGACTTCTACGTACTTTAAAGTGTAAAACTCAAAGTCTACAGTATCAATTAGTTATAGTGTGATACATTAAAATAAATACAGATACGTAAAATATAAAGTCGAAATGAGAAACCTTTTTTCACACAATATTTTAGATTTGAATTATAGAACAGAAATTTATTATCGAACGCTTTTTAGATTCGAATTATAGAACAGAAATTTATTATCGAACGCTTTTTAGATTCGAATTATAGAGCAGAAATTTATTATCGAACGCTTTTTAGATTTGAATTATAGAGCAGAAATTTATTATCGAACGCTTTTTTTTAATTGAAAAAAACTGTTGACAGTTTATTTGTTCTCTAACAAACTTAAAATAAAACACCAACTGGTTTGTTAAAACGCGTTCATTTAATAAATAAAAATATTGTTAAAGTTTAAGATTTTTCTTTATATTTATATCTGGCTTTTATATCGAAATAGAAATTAATTAGTTAGAATCTGTTATAATGAAAAAGCAATAATAACAGAAAATCTTATATTTTGAACTGAAAAAACACATTATTTTACTTCAAAGTATAAGATCATTAATATATTATAAATAATATGTTATAAAATTCCCTTATAATATTTATACATAAATGAATTTGTAATATATATTTTCACAAAAGCACATTATTAAATAATTTGATAAAAAATAAACATGTCTCGTCTTAGAAACAAATTATTAGAAATATCTAAAAATACAAAACTAAACGAGTCAAATAAATCAAATTTATCAACAAGACAGATTTATAAACAAACAATTAATCAATTAGAAAACACAATTTACACTGACACTTTTAACAATGACAATGAAAAACTAATCCTACATTTTACAATAACAACATCAAGAGATCCCTCTTCTTTTTTAATTACTTTTACTAAACATATCGCAAATTTATTAAATATAAAATATCAAAAGCGAGGTAAAGCTACATTAAGTGAATTAAGTATTTTAAATGTCATTGTCGTAGAAGAAGTGAAAGGAAAAATAAATAATTTAATTATTTCTTCACAAAATGGAAGTTTTTATTTTAATATTTCTAATATGAAATTAAATAGAAATAATGCGAGGTTTGGAAAAATAGATTTGGTGACGCATAATTTATTATCGCAACAAGAGGCTGTACCTAGGCATAAAAAAGATGTTGCTTTTAATAAATTACATTCTACACTTTCTAGGATGTTTCCTAAAAAAGAAGAAGATGGACGTAAAAAAAAGTTTAATAAAAAGCCAAAAACAAGAAAATTGGGTTTTATGAGGACAGAAAGTTCAGATTTAGTGACATTCTTATGCATGGAGAACAACGAATTTCTGACATCTTTTGACATGAAAATGTATAAATGTGTTTCGGGTAATATTGACTTTGAAGGAGAGGAGATATGGAAGTCAAGAGAGTTCCTTAATTCTGCGTGAGTTCGTTGAGTGTTTTAACTTCAAACGCTTTTGATAGTGTTTAATAAATTCAGTAATATAAATATTTTTTTACTTTAAATAAGTTCACGTTAATTTTTATAGAAATAGTAACGACAGCAAACAGGGTTTTTAATAATAAAAATATCATAAATTTTTAAATCAATATCTGCTGTTCGGGTTTGAAAAAAAAGAGATGTTTTTTTAGATTATGCTTTTTCACAGAACTTTTATTGATAACATAGCAGCCGCCTTTCACACGCTTGCTCACAAGTATGTATACACCTTCTTTTTAGAAGAAAATGAAAAAACTTTATGTTTAAACTTGCGAAATAATTTAAAAAATTGCTTCGAATCTCTCTCGTTCAAAGAATATTTTGTCGATTATCTCAAAAAATGAAAGATTTAATGTTCATCTTGTAAGGTTTCTAAGAAATTATTTCCACATATTTTTTAATAAAAAACATCCTAAAACGCTTTCTAATAGTTAGATTAAACCTTAAAATGTATTTTTAGTTAAAATAAACATCGTCAACTAAGTGCACACTAGACGCCAAAATGTCAGAATGATATCTCATACAGAAAAAGTTATATTTTCTATAAACAATAATAAAATATATATAGTCACGCAAGAGTATTTAATATTATAGTCCCTTAATTCGAGCGTATCACAAAATATAAAAGTTTTCTGATCTTCACTCGTTTTTTTCAGCTTATTATATAAAAGATGTTCACCCGTGTTTTTGTAATTGATTATGAAAGTCGTTCATGTTTATAATTTAAACGTATCGGTTCTTATATAACCGAATAAAAAAATGCTGTATGCTGTCAGTGGGTTTTTTAAAACAAGTTTTCTTATTTCTTTACCTAATATGGTGACTCTAAAAAAATTCGGTTGTTATAAGAAACTGATTGACTAAACGACTGCGAAGTATGACATTATCTTAATCCTAAAACTAAAACCCACAACTTTATCTTCTTTTGACACCTAAAGACACTGAGTGTATCTCAGTCTCTAAAAGCTGTTTTACCTGTATAATAGTATATGTTACATAAAATATTAGCATACAAAGAGTATAAAAAACCAATTTTTTTTCAGTTAAACATAGAAAACTCGGAAATGAAAAAAAACTGAATAGCAAGTGACATTGAACTCAATTTTCGGCTTTTAAAAACAGATTGGATTTTCGAGTCAATGTGAAGCTTTTTTTAACAAATTAATACACAATGCTAATCATTAATGCAACATCTTGGAAACATAACAGCGATAACTGCTCTTTTAAAGCTCTTCTTAAAAACAAAAATTTAAAATTCAAATTAAAAGCTTTGTATTCACCCATTGCCCTTCATGTAGAACTTTGAACAAAAATAAAATATTCCGCTTAAAGCATTTGTTGTTGATATTCTTTTTTGTGTCGTAAAAACATTTGTATATATAAATCCTTTGAAATTATACTCCCTGTTTGTTAAACTATTTATCAAAATCAAAATTTTAGTAAAAAAATTACACGCAAATAAAGAAGTTATCATGTAAAAAGTTAATTATAAAACCTCGCTAAGTTTATTATGAAATAAAAGTTCAAATAAATATCTTTTCAAATCTATGTTTTTGTTTTCACTTCTTAATAATAAAACGCCAAATTTTTATCTCTTTTTTTATTTTAGTCGTATAAAACTTTTACTATTTAAAATTAAAGTCGTTTATTTCTGACCTACTTACCATAAACGTAAACCATATTTGACTATAAAACAAAAACACATCTGACTTTACATAAATATTTATTATAATTATCCTATTTGTGTGTGTTTTAAACCAACTGCTCTTTGATATTGTTTCATATATTATATAGAAACACTTCAATTGCTTCTCTGGTTGTAATTCTAAACTAAACTAAAAATTTTCTTTTGTTTTTTTTTCTAACATACTTTTTACTGTGTTTCCTTATCAAAAATTTATATTTTAATCCGGAAAAACGCTTCAAAACCAACATATACCATTTTAAACTCAATTTTTACTTTTTTCAAAATGAAGATTTAATTAATAATATTTAAAATATTAAACTGTTAATATTTTATAATTTTTTATTCTAAACGACTGCAATCAAATATTGATTTTAAAAAATGTAAAAATTGAATTGGAAGCGATATAATAAATCGATGAATGTAAGTGTCTGTTAGTTTTGAAGGGCGCTATTTAAAATCAAGTCACAGATGCACTGCTTGTCTATTTTTTAAAATAGAACAAATAGTTTTAACAAAAAGTAAAATCAAATACATATAAAAAAATTTTCTACATATTAATTATCCATGGAAGATTGTAAAATAAATTATTTATATCCTAATGCCAGCAAGACAACCATCACCAACCCATATTTGTATGCTGCGGAAGATATTACAATCAAACCTTTTTCCCAGGCTAAGGGGCCGACGGGTGTTTCTTTTGAATTTAATCAAACCCATGTGTTGTTAGTTTTATACGAAAAATATCCAATTATTGAAGGTGTAGTAGACAGCGACTTCAACTCTCACGTTCATGCCATATTATATAATAACACCGATAAAGAAATTAAAATTGCTGCCGGAGACAAAATTGCTAGATTTGAATTACATGAATTATATAATGGGCTTATTAATGGAGAAGAACAATTAACTATTGAGAAGGCGAGATTAGGGGGATTTGGAAGTACGGGGAAATTATGAAAATTAAATTTTAACAAGTTTTCTGAAAAATATTTTACTTATAAAATATCTAATATAAAACAAATTATTTTTTGCACACCCAAGGTTTCGCGTCTAACGGACAAGAAGGCCTGTTTTTTAACCATTTTCCTATGCAGTGGTCATGAAATGCATGGTTACAGTTTCCCCAAGCTATTTTACATTCTAATAATAAAGGCTTTTCGCTTTTTTGACACTGAACACATATATCCGCTATACTGTTTCTACAAATTGCGCACGTCTCGGTCTGGACGTCATATGACCATTTAAAAACAGGATAAAACTCCAAGATTTCTATAGTTGGTTTCTTCATGGGTTTTTTATATTTTTAATGAAATATTCTGAATAAGTCAATTTAACAGCTTCATAAATAAAAGACTTAATATTTAGGCAAAAAATATGGAAAACGTGCGTTTTAAAGCCAAACTCCTACATTCTACTTTCTAAAACTTAGCTTTACTCTAGCGGAAAATTCATGTTTAATTAAAAACGAATCATCAAGCAAAACGATATTGAAAATCAAAAGATATTAGTGTATTTACTGCGGTTATATGCTTTAAAACTATTTACTTGTTTACAAGAAACGTGTGTAAATATTAGATAACTTTGAGAAAAATACACTTTCGAAACCAGCGTAGATTCTTTTTACGTTTGATTTTAATCTAAAACAACTTTAAATTCAAAATCATTATATAATTTTTTTTCTTCTGTTAATTGTTTTCCGATATATTTACTAAAAATTCTTATTTCATGTAGATCTTCTGCAATAGCCAAAAAAAAAGTATCTAAAACGTGTCTTAAAAAATACTTTTTTTTTAAACAAGTTTATAAAAAGACATTACTGGATTTCGAATCTTCAAAAGTTTTTCGCATTATCTTAAATTTTTAATTAAAAACTTATTGGTGGAAAAAAATAGAAAAAATTAAATATAATTGAGATTTAAATAAATATTTTTTTAATTCAAAATTTCAGTCAAATATTGTAAATTTTGACACTTTCCTTCTATCACCCCCTTTATAATTTTTATTAGAGAAAATTTCTATTATAATTAATTAAGTAAAAATATTTAATTAAAACTAAGCCAAAAATTAACTAAAGTACGTTTTTAATTAACAATAAATAACCAAAATATTCTTTTATTTGTAAATATTGCGACGTTAGAAGTAAAAAATTGCGTTTAGATATCTCTAGTCTTTTTTTCAAAAATTTTTTTTTAATGAAATTCGTTCGTTTTAATTTGATTTAAAGTCCCTTAAATGACATTAAAACTTGTTTTCATGTTGTTTTAAAGATATAAAATGAAAAATTACTGTATAGTGTCTTAATTTTTATTTTTTTGTTTAATTAACTTATAGTAAGTGTTGTTTATTTAAGAATATAGTGTATAGTGTCTTAATTAAGATTAAAATGTAGTTTAGTTTGCTTAATAAAAATTATAATAAGGGAAATACCAGGCAAGTATCACGTTATAATTCGCCCAGAAAATATTTAATTAAAATTTTTTAAGTGTTTTGAAGCCCAGCAAGTACCAAAAAAAAGTTATTTATCGTATCGTTACATTAAGCCTCAGATCTTTTTTTATACCTCTTGACAAACCGTGATAACTAAATAAATCAACCAAATTAGACACGAAAAGACTTGTTCGGGTTATAACATACATGTATCTTCAAAAAAAAACATCTGTTTGTCGCTGTCGAATAATGTCATATGCAGTGAGATAAAATCAACGACAACGTTGTATACTAACATAGTGTAAAATATACTTATTCTACTCAAAGTTTAAAAGCTTTGTCTTATATGATTAATATATATCTAATGAATAAAGTAGTGCACGCACTATTAATACTCCAACAATAAGATAATTAATGTTTAATCAGCTGTTTTTTTATTTTCGTAAAAATATCTTTTGGTTTCGAATCTTGTTATCAAAGAAAATTTCGATTAGAACCGGTTAGTTGAAACCTTCGCCATTGTATCGAGGCAAGTATCTTATCAACAGATACTATCTTTTTTTTATATCAAAGGCTGTTACTATCTTATGGGAGGCTTTTGTATGCTCAACTTTGTCTTCGCGTTCCGTTTTTGCAGATCGAGTAGATGAACGCAAACGTTACCTAAAAGTCGAAATAAATAAATTCTGCTGTGGTACGGTTTCTTAATTTATTTTAAGTAAAATTTTTTTATTTTAATTGTTGTTAAAAGGCTGACGTATTAATATCATTTAAGTTATTTTAAGACTGTTTTTATTTTTTAAATATAGATTAACAATAACAGTAAACTTAGAAAGATGCGGAAAAATCGTGTCAAGTTTTAAATATCTATTGTAAACACCCCAATATGACATTGGCTCAATAAACTTTGGTGGGTTCGGTAGAAATTAGATTCGTTAATTTTTTGTGTTAGATATAAAAAAACATCGCTTTCGTTTGTTCAAACACAGTTGATATTCGCCGTCTTTTAAAAAAATGGCTTTATTGTTTATTCGCGGTTTATTTGCGTCTTTAATCTTATCTAACAATTTTTAAAGAACTGTAGTTTTAAAAAACCATTTGTGTAAATTGACGCAGTTCTGTGTTTTCTACTCACATAGTCATGTTAGTGGAGGCAATTTAAAGTTTGTAATGCGCCTTTGTTTATAACTTATTGTTGATTTTTGCAGCCTATAAAAAAGCAATAGAGAGTTTTGAAAAAGTTGTTTATATTTTTTTGTTTACAAGCGCAGTGACTGTGTGACAGAGTAAAATGTTTTTCTTGACTATATTGTGCTCTTGAATATAAATCGCTCGTTATTTTCTTAAATTATAGAGTAAAAAAATGCGATTTATATGTCAACGTATCTTTATTATAGCGAAATAATCAAGAAATAACACAGTTACGCTTTTATACTGTTATAAAAAATTGAAATTCGCTTATTTAACAAGCAAAAAAAGTTAGGGGTAAAAAAATCGATTTTCGAAAAAAATTTTTTCCAGAATAAAACAATTCAAAATAACATTCGGCAAGGATTACGCAAAAAGATAAAAGTGATGTTTAAAAAGTCTCTTTCACTTAATGAAAAGTTTAAAAAAACAATTCGAAATTTCTTTCGACCACATTTAGATTTATACCTCACTGAAAAGTGATTCGCAGTGTGTTCTTTTGATTTTTGAAAAATTCATTTTGTTTTCCTTTTATCTTCCCAAAACTATTATGTCAAGTTAACATAAAAAACATTACTACGAGGAATATCGCAATAATGCTATTTAAGTTAATTTAAGTAAGTTGTCTTTTTTTTTATACAAAAAAACTTGAAGAAAATTATTATGACAGCCCGCTATTTGAAATGATAGTAAAAAAAACACTTATTTAAATAACGTAAGAAATATTATTACATTATGCCACATGCTTTGCATTTAATACAATCAATAGAAAAGGATTGAAATGCTACTTTGGGTTAGTTTTTTTTAGAATAACTCTAATTAAAATTTATATTCGATGATAAATTTAATATTTACAAAAAAAAACAATGAATACGAATCTCAGGTTTCTTTCAGGGAAATTAATGTTTATAAAAAAACATGACGCAATTTCGTTTGAGATTATTTTTAATAATAAAAACGTTTCAGGCGCAGTGTTCTTATCGGCGTTTTTTGTTTTTTAACTGGTTTTCCAGATCAAATCTGCGCAAAAAAATTTCTTTAATAGAGAAACATCGTAATTTCTTAAGAAAATGAAACTTTTTTATGCTGAACGTTTTTGTCATTTTCTTTAAGAGGAGTTAATCGTTTAGGTGTTTTACTAAAGTAGTTAGACGATATATTAAACTTCAAAAGCGCAAGGTTTCTTGAAGTCTTCAATATTACTACATTAAAAAAACGCTAAGTAATACGAACTCGTTCAATATTTACATAAGCACAATACATCTGCATTTATCTATCATCTACAATACAAGCTTTTCGATTAATAAAAAGTGTCTTAAATCTCGCATTGAGATATAAAACAGACTGAAATATTAACATATAGATATAGAAGGACGACTGATGCCGTTAAGAGTGTAGTTTTATGTCAAGTCTACAGTTTTAATCAAATAAAAAATACATAAAGCCATACTCACATCTACAGAAACTGTTCTCAAAAAATGAATTAAAGAAAAACACTTTATCGAGTCAATAAAAACATTTAAATATAAAAGCTCAACTAATTTTTTAAAAAAATAAGGGCTGTTACGCCGCAAATAAAACAAGAGTTTTTAAAACTTTTTTCAGTAATTATTGCCTGATATTTTTATTTTTTCACGTTCTTACAAGTAATTTTAAAACTTTTGTTAAAAATGTACTCAACTCTATGCGTCTTTCTAATTTAAGACGAAGTTTACTTTTTTCAATTTTTTACTAAGAAACGGATTTAAAAAACATGAAACTGCTGTTTTTTGTATATTAATTTTCGAAGTTGGGTGTGCAAGTTGTCACAGTTTAGGTTATGAAAGCGGCCAACATTATTTCCATATTATGTGCCGCGTGGTTTAGTTTATTTTTGCTCGACGATTTGTTCACTGATTTTATAACTAAGAGACATAACCACAGCCCAATAATATTTTTAGGATCTAATAGTTTATATAATTAAGAAAGTTTTTTTATCGATAAAAAAACACTTTTTATTTTTGACTTAATTTAGCTATAGACATATCCCTTTTTGTTTTAAGAAAACAAACACATATGTGTTCGATTAAACACACTGAAATAAACAGAATCGATAGATCAGTTTTTATTTCGTGTAATAAGATAGAGTAAAGTAAAAAAAGATTTGAAAAAAATTTTGAAGACGATGGTTTGCAATATGAGAAATCATAATACGAAATGGTTAGCGCCGAATAATCAAGAATTACAAGAAAAAAAGTTAGAATGAGAAAAGGGCTAGTTAGTGGCTTTGATACTGCAATTGAAACTTATCAAGCAAATCTTTTATAAAGTATCAATACATATGTTATGAAAAAACATCAATTTTTAATTTGAAATTAGTTTTTATAGTATAAAATTAGTTTTTTGTGTTTTTTTATCAAAAATTAAGGTAAAAAAACATAAAAATAAACGATTCAGATTGTGTAAAGAATGTAGATGAAATTAAGCTAACTCAACGGAATGTAAACATATAAAGAGATTTTCGTAATATTGTTCTGTGTGTGGCGCGGTTGTTGATTAAAAAAAAATTTTTTTAGCAAATTAGAGAAATTCGACTCTAAAATACACTATAATACTTTTTAGGGATGTTAGAAAAAATTCAAGTATAATTATATCGAGAGAGGAGATTAAAAGGACAAAAACAATGTTTTTTAGACAAACTATCTGTGATGCAGTAAGAATTAGGTAGCACCGACAAGCCTCTTTTTTATTACCAAAATTTATAATTTTGTTTATAAGGCCGAAACAATACAGAAACAAGACTTTAATAAAAAAGTCGGCCAATTAAGTCTTGTTTTATAGTTTAAATTTAAATGTCTTAAAAAAACGGGTTAGAATAAATATAGACCCTTTTTTATGTTGACACTGTTTAGAAAAGTGTTTTTAATAGTGTGCGGTGGATCCAAAAATTTTTTAGTTACGATATAATTTGCTAAAAATTTGTTTAAAAAAGAACATATTAGTCGTGTGTTTTGAATATCAGGAAAATCAAGCACATAAAACAAAATACATCTATGATTGTTTTTATGCAGTTCAATAATATAAAAAGTGTTCAGTATGATCAAATATTAAACCATTTGGGTATTTTGTTTGTATGAAAGATTATATAATACAAAAAACAAAAATATTTCGGCTCTGAAAATTACATTCAAATATATGTTAAAGATGATAAGAAGTTATTCTTTTAGAAACATCATGTGTATATATATAATACCACAAGAGACAAAGGTTTTTTTGCGTGTAGGTGTTTGTTTTTTATTGCATTTTTTTTAGAAGTTGTATAAAATGTTTTATTTGATAAATATATTTTGTCGTTGCTTATTTATTATTCATGTTAAATTAAAACCAAACAGGATTATTATAAGTATTCGTAAAACGTATTCTGTAGATGTTTATTGTACATGTTGTGAAACAATGAAAATATTTTTTTTTTATTTTTCTTTCATTTATTTTTAATAATCGAAAGTTTATCATCTGGATGAACAAATTTAGACAAAAAAAAAGTTGTGTATTAGAGTATTTTAAAAAAATTGTTGTAACACCACATATTGTAAGTGCAATATATGCTTTCTTAAAATTCAATGAGGATGTTCTAATAAACTCGATGTCTGCAGCAGCATTACAAAAATTATTTGTGATTTATTAATCATACACTTCAGGTTGCCAAATAGAGATTCCACTAAAGATTTTAAATAAAAAACACTTCTAGTTTATCTGGGAGCTAGTAAAATTGCTTATAAAATCAATATTTGTAACTAAGTTGCATTTTGAAATAGATAAAATGATTACTATAGATATAAAACTAATATCGATTGTTGAAAATGTTGTTTTTTAAAAGTTAATTAAACACATGGCTCTAAAATGCAAATTACAAGAAAAAATTTTTTTTTAAAACAAGTTTTACCAACATTAAAAAACATGATTAAACCAATATAAAAACGGTTTTTGATGGCTAAAGAGGCTTGTCTTTCCGCACCGATATGTAGACAAGTGCAACACATATAATGTCATATATGTGTTCAACGAAACATCAGATAGACGAAAAATTTAACTAGAAAATTGAAAGGCCGGCATTCAGATATTGTGTTTAAAGGCATTCGGAGAAAACTTTTACGATTTTTTTATGAGTATATCTAATTTATAAATCGAATTACAAATCGCCATGCTATTGTTCACGAAAATACAGCAATCTTCTAAAAAACTATTTGAGAGAAAAAATTTAAACAGCTATTTTGTTCTATTTTTTGTTTCAATTTGTAATCAAAGATGCAAAGCAGCAAAACAATGAGGTTAGATAAGCAACATCCGGATACATAATATTGTTTGGCACATTAAAAGTTTATCAAGCGCCACAGCGCATCTTAAAAAAACCCAGAGAAAATTAATCTGAAAATTTTACAACTTTTTCAAGATATAGAGACAAATTAATCACATGTTTTATATGATTTAAAAACATATTCAGATGAAAGAACCGTTATATATTTTCTGTTTAGAAAAAGAAAAAATAGAAAATTTGACAAACACACAGCTTGAAAACATGAAAGTTTTGTTGTCGTTATTATCTCGATTTGAAAAAGTTACGCGATTGCCTTCAACTAAAAAAGCAACACTTTTATTAATAATATTAAATGTCTACGCACTTAAAAACCCACTAGACAAACCTCAATTGATCAGATTGGTGTTGTTGGTTAAAGAAATTTTATTGCTTTCGACTAATTAAAAATATCAGTTTCTTAATGATGGTCTTGTTTTTATTATGTCTACATTATTGGTTTCTGAATTTAGACTCTAGTTTTTTGAATTTAAAGTTTAAATAAATTTGATCTCAAACAGTTGTCTATAAGAAATTCACGGTAAATTAACAATCTTTATTTCTTAACAGTTTTAACATTAATATCAACAAATTAATAAAAAAAAGTTTTTTAAAAATATTAGGTGATGAATTTACTAGGTAAGTAGAGAAAATAAAAATAATATTAGAGTATTTTTTGAATTGTATATCGAAGAAGGTGTTATTTATTTTTGAGCTTGTGTTTTTGATTAGTGATAAAGCGATATGAATCGATTACCACGGCTTGCGGAATTATCTATGAAGTTTTACAGAGCGCAGCCAACAAGTGTATTATCTAAAAGAATAACTAGCAAGGCCCGTGAAATTTTATTAGAATACCTAAGTTGAATACTAATTTGAAAATTAAAACTATAGTTTTTTAAAAATAAAATAAATCTTTGTTTAAAAAAAAATTTTTCAAAAACATTTTACGCTATTGTATTACTTTGCTTATATAACGTCACGTCTAAAAAACTCCTGTTTTAAAAGAGACAGATGATATATTTATTTCGAAAGGAAATATGTTTCGTTAGTTATCAGTTTTCGGTGAATTTTAATTATTTTTACCGAACTAAAAAAAGTTTTTACAAGAACAACTTTTTTGATGAACCCTCCACTGATATAGGTGCATTACAAAGCAGAATAAAAGAGTAATGAATGTATATAGAGCTATTAAAAGTTCTAAAAAAAACTAATACAGCGATAAATATATTAAGATACATGAGAAAGAAATAATGACCTTACACTAGTTTATTATTAGTATAATAAAAAATCAATAGATTAAAATAAATCTTTGATAAGCAATATGTTTTTGTATATTTGTTTTAAATCACTTAAAAACCAGATTCGAATGCTTTGCTTTTTAATCTCGGTTTCTAAACACTTTTTAATCAAAAACTAAAAACTCGCATAAAAATCAAACGGTTAATGCCGAAAAAATAAATTTTATTGAAGGGGTAATATCAAACAAAAGTATAAGTGCTATAAGATAGCATTACTTCGCCCTTAAAACACGCATTGGTTTTTTTCTCAAGCAGTGAGACGATAGCGATAGTTTATTTAATTGTTAGAGAGAATAGAAAAGTACAATCAGGAATCGTATGTATAACTAAAAACAATTTTATTGTGAAATAAAATAACAAAAAAACAAAATTTTGCTTTTAATAAAAAATAACTCAACGAATAAGTTACTTATGACAGAGATACCACATATAAGTAATTTTAAGTTTTTTTGATTTTCAATATAAATATTATAGAAATGATTATAAAGTTGTTATAATTTTTGGCGAAATATAAAACAGCCAGTGTATTTTAAAATAAGTTATAAAAAGTTTTATCAATAAGTAATTTTATTATTTCTGTGAAACACTGCGGGCCGTTTTTTAGTTCTTAATAAAATATACTTTTCGTTAAACGACATTTATGCTTTGCCTGTCAAATTTGTTTTTGATTAAAATATATTGAGTAAAAAAAGAACAATTAGACTCAATTTTGTTAAACAATAAACCATATTTTATTTTTACGCTTTTGAACGAGCGTTTTGTTGATTTCGCTTTTAAGTAAACAGTTCGTTCGTTCTAGTTTTTTTTATCCAAATTTTACACCGCTGAGAATTTATTAATAAGCATTTTTATCAGTTTTGTGAAACACCGAAAATTGTTTATAAGTATTTATTAAGATATACTATCATATATTTTTTTATCTTTACTAAAAAACTTAGTATAAATGAAACTACGTTTAGTAAGACAGAAAAGTTTCTTGCAATAAAACCGTGTTACTCAGACTTTTTAAAACAGTTTCAAAAGTGTTCAGATATATCTTTTCAATATTATTTTCTTTAAGTTTCTATAGATCTGTCTTTATAATTGTATTTCATATATATTTATACTCTACGAAAGCATTTGAAAAATTCAATTTTTGTAACATATTAATCAACCGCTTTAGTTATACTAAAGTCTTTTCTAATATTTGTTTCTATGTGTTTTTTAAGTTTATACATTTTAGATGTATATTTGATAATTTCTATTTTACTGAATTAGAATTCAATGCTTCTTTAAGGTTAGTTGTCAGCAAATTATCATTTTTAAATTTATAAAAACTTTTTTTATATTATCAAAAATTATATTTTAAAATATAGCTTCATAACTAAATATCTCTTTTTGTCAATACCGAAGTGGCACTTTAAAGATTTGTTCTTAATAAAAGATACTTTTTTTTAATTTTGTAGACTATTTTCTCAAGATATGAAATTAAAAAACTTACAACATTAAAGTAGATTATTTTTTAATTACAAAGTTATGTAATAGATGAAAAGTACAAAAAAAGTGAATTAACTCGAAGCAGAAGACTTTCAAAAAATGACTATCTATTTTAATATATGCAAGTGCTTTATTTAGAAATAGTTTTAATTTATTTTTTACTATATAAGGTTTTTCCAGAATATCGCCTATAACCCGAAAATCTAACCACTTTATATGTGTTCTTTATTTAAATACTTATACTAAAAACATGAAGTTGGTATTACTCAGGTTTTTAATTATTATGTTTATGTGTTTTTTGATTAAATTGAGTTTCATCGACTTTCAATAAATATTTTTGTAATTATTGATGTTTTAATCTTATTTATTTGCTTGAAAAAGTTGGCTAAACCTCCTTTGAGCGGCTCGTCCTTTTTTTGCTTATAAATAAAAAACAAAGATAAAAAAATGTTTAATAAAACGTGATTATTACTGAAACATCGTTAAAAAATTTTCATATGTTTTTTTTTTTGAACTTTTTAAATTTATACTCAGAAATAAATTTTTTTAGGTTCTTTCGGATGTTTGTTCTATTGTTCCTAATATACCGTTTCATTTTCCCCTATATGATGTCTATTTTTTACGCATGAACAGTTGGGTTTCAGGGTTAACAAAGTGTTTTTTATGACATATTGTTTTATGTGAAAAAAAAATGTTTTTAAGACCCTAAATATCGCTTCCACTCATCTGTTATCGCCAAAGAGTCGGTTTTTATATTTTTTTTCAATATTTCATTAAGTGTTTTTTTGTCCCTTTTTTTAGTTCATGCATAAAAAATCTCATCTGTTTTCTAAACACTCCGCCCACGCACCAAAGCGTTTTTACAACACGTCTTCGATTGTCTCTTCTCTTTGTTAGAGCCGTCTCATCAACCTCGATCACGCAAACACACCCTCCGATTATACTGGGTTTTTTGACGTTATTTTTTTTTCTAATAATTTACAAAACAGTGTTAATCGTCTTTTCATTTACACCAAATTGTTCGATCATGCTAATTTTTTTCGTCGCAAACGACTATTTATAAATAATTTTCAAAATTATTTTAAGTGGAATTTTTACACATAAAAAAATAGACTTTTTTTCAGATCGAAATATTAATCTTTCGGCATTTCTTACTGTCACATTTCTACATCAATCCATCGTCTATTAACCTTCTTCAAACGCATATCTTTTTACAAATAGTACAACACATACTTTTCTTCAAATTCCTCAATTCACATAAGTAAAAGAAAATTTTATGTTTGTTTTCAAATATCTCATATAATTCTGATTCTAATACCATGGGTAGTTTTTACTTATAAGCAAAAAAAAAAGATAGAACGCTCAAAGCAGGTTTAACCAAAAGTTTGAATCTGTCAATTTGATAATGGTAGTCTCACGTGAGACAACAATATTCAGAATTTTAAGCATTTTTTGAACTTCTGGTTTTATAATTTTATGTAATGTAATTTTGTCATTTAAAACAACTATGCCTAATATAGCCGCGTGTTTCTTATTTTAAAACGCAGCGTTTTTTGAACTGAATAAGATTTATTTTTTTATTGAGTTATCGATTATTATAATATATTTAATAAACTAATTTTCTGTTTCATAGAGAGTTTAACATTTTATAACAAACAGAACAACAATTTTGTTATCTTATAGTATGTGTTGGTTTCGTTTTGACTGTCTTTTTGCTTTTTAGTTTCGATTTTGAATATATAGTCACGATATGTAAGAAAGATGCCTTTAATATAATCTCACTTAGATATATGAAAACACAGTTTTCAGAAAGAATTAATACAATCAAGCATACATATATGTTTAAATTTAATTTTTTAATTGTATTTTTATAATCACTTACGTCTATACATTCTTATAAAAAAACCAAATAAGTGTTTATGATAAGAGTAAGTTGTTATAAGTTTTTGGCTGCCGTAATTAAAAAACTAGTTGCTTTAATTTTAATTGTAGCAAAAAATATTGTGCTCAAATTTTTAAATATTTTTGCTAAAAAAGTTACATAATGTGTTGATTCACGTTATAAAATATGTTTTTTATTTTTTAAAAGTAATCTTTATCAAGTCAGTTTTCATTATTTTTTTCTGACAGGCTTAACATTTTTTCAGCCCGCGCAAGTTTTTTTTCATTGAACACATAATATTTCGCTAATATGTCTCTATAAAAATATTGTACATTTTAATTAAAAAAAAGCATTTTGTGTTTGGATCATTACTCGGACAAAAGTCTGAGAACAAAAATGAATACGACTACTTCGATTTTAAGTTTATAAAAAAACTGTGTTTTGTAAATTTAAGTTTTAATTACACTGTTAAGTAATATAGCAATTAACCAATAGCTTAAAACAATAAATATAATAAGAAACACAGCATTAGCATCATGAAGAATTATTAGCATTGATCAAAAGTAAAGAATGATCGTGTTTGGCTTTCATGATATTTATATAAACCCACGCAAAAAAAGTTTAGCTAGAAAAAATGGTGATGGACGGAGATAGATCTTTGTTTAAATTAACAAAGCTACTTTTTCCGTCCATCTAAAATTTATTAAGTACTTATAAAATTAGTGTTTACAAGATTTGAGCGGTAAATAACAAGATCAAGATATTATAGATTTCACTAGACCAGCTACCCCAAATATCATAAAAACAATGTTCTAAAAAAAAGTATTTATACAATCAGACAAAACAGTGTATAAAAAAACTATAAAAATAAAATGTAAAGAGACCACAGTTCACATTAGAAGATAAGCATAAATATAAAGTTTTTTTTAGTTATTGAAAGAAAATAAAAATTAATTTTAAAACCACAAACAACTAAGCTTTTTGTTTTAATTAGATACGCGTTTTTTCGGTTGTGAATAAAAAAAACTCAAAGTTCGAACAAACAAGATTGTTTTTTTCGGTCAAACTTAAATAATCTTTGACAGAAAAACAAACCGAACGAAGTAACTTAGTAACGAACGAACGAACAAACGAACAAACGAACAAAAACAAACGAACAAAAAAAAAAACAAACAAACAAAAAAAAAACAAACAAAAAAAAAACAAACAAACAAACAAGCAAACAAACAAACAAACAAGCAAACAAGCAAACAAACAAACAAACAAACAAACAAACAAGCAAACAAACAAACAAGCAAACAAACAAACAAACAAACAAGCAAACAAACAAACAAACAAGCAAACAAACAAACAAGCAAACAAACAAACAAGCAAACAAACAAACAAACAAGCAAACAAACAAGCAAGCAAACAAACAAACAAACAAACAAACAAACAAGCAAACAAACAAACAAGCAAACAAACAAACAAGCAAACAAACAAGCAAACAAACAAACAAGCAAACAAACAAACAAATAAACAAACAAACAAACAAATAAACAAACAAACAAACAAATAAATAAATAAATAAATAAATAAACAAATAAACAAATAAACAAATAAACAAATAAACAAACAAACAAACAAACAAACAAACAAATAAACAAACAAACAAATAAATAAATAAATAAATAAATAAATAAACAAATAAACAAATAAACAAATAAACAAATAAACAAAAAAAAAAACAAAAAGACAAACAAAAAGACAAACAAGCGAACGAACGAACGAACGAACAAACAAACAAGAGAACAAACAAAAGAACAAACAAAAGAACAAATAAAAGAACAAATAAAAGAACAAATAAAAGAACGAACAAACAATCGAACAAAAGAACAAACAATCGAACAAAAGAACAAACAATCGAACAAAAGAACAAACAATCGAACAAAAGAACAAACAATCGAACAAAAGAACAAACAATCGAACAAA